>APFE031533032.1:36921-68337 GCA_000404065.3 Pinus taeda
GACCGTCAGATTGTAAGTTACAAAAGTACATAGTAAAGAAACACACTTTACCTAACTCTATACTAGACCAAGTTATACTTAACTATTTCCTATGTGTCGGAATATCCTAACAAAACTCAATGCAATATCCATGCCTATTTGCAGGGATAATAAGGGGGTTTCACAATTGCATAGGTAATAAAATAAGTTATGAACGTGAATTATAAAGGTGAGTAGGAACTGGCCAAATTGTAGAATTGAGGGAGTATAATTTTTTCCAAGATCATGAGGATAGAATGTGATGCTTAAGCACTTAACCAAGTTGAAGAAATATGGATGGTAGAGAATAAGTAAAAAGTCAAAGTGAGAGTTATAATGATATATATAGTCTATATTACTTCTTTAAAGATGATGAAGGCTAATATTGCTTAACTAAGTAAATGTTGAAGATAATTAGGGTGTCCTCTCTAAGGAAGATGTATATATCAACCAAGGGCACTTAGTTTTTGAAGGGTAAAAGTTTCGTTTCCAATATCTTGTTGGGTATGTACATAGTTGAATATATATTTTTTTCAAGTTGTTTGCATCAATTATTTATCATTTCTTTCTTAGGCCTCAAGTTATGTGCATCTTGAGTGGACTCATTATTTTCCTATATAATGGTTAGTTGGCTAACAAAATAAACTAAGCCATTTTTCCTTGAGGCTTTTATGTTCTCATGTTCTTCTTATTCTTTTCATTGTTTCTAGGTTAATTGTTGCCTTGGTTAGTAAGCTTCACCTCATATCTAGGGATTCTTATTGAGAGTTCATTCTTTAAGATTTATTTACTAGGCTCAAAACCCCACCTAAAGTATTCCTATTTTAGTGGCAAAAGTTTGAATCTACTTCTTCTGGATTGTTCCCTCTCATTTAGATTTATAGCAACACTTTCTTTACTTCCATTCAAATTTAAAGTGGATACCTTGCTCCAACAAGAAGACATCAACAAATCTGGTTTTTTGAGTGCCATAACCCTCCCACCTAAATCTCCCTCGACATTATTTAAGATCAATGGTTTAAATTCTTTAATTATATTGTCTCAAAAATCAATCCCCTACCAAATTACAAATTTCTATATTAGGGGATTTCTCGTATTTTAGGCTCACCCTAGCCCAATTCCCACCCTTGTCTAATGCATTTGGGTTTCCAAACCTCAATGTCCCTACAACTAGTGCAATAGGGCTCTTCAACTTCCAATTATTTGTAGGTTTCAACTCCTTTAGACTCTCAAATTACTTATGGGTCCCAATAGAGAATCTTCGTTTGATGATATAAAGCATATCAATCTCCCTTATATCTAGAGCTAATAAAACTATTACGATAATCCCTCATCAAAAAATCATAGCCCTCCACCTTCTAGCTAGATACTAGAATTACCTTACCAATATATGGAGGAAAAATGAATAGAGAAGCCTTATATTCCTAGATCTATAGCATCATAGGTTACTTCCAGGAATGACCTAATATATCGCAAGATTAGTGATAATGTCCTTGCCAATAACTGTTATGGAAATGCTTACTTGTTAGGTCCCTATAATACTAGTGTAGCCCCCTTATTGTTACTGTTGTTGTAGCCCCCTTATTATTATGCTTGTGCCCAAGTAGCCCCCATACTCTTATTGTTGTTCCCCACAGCAGTTCACTTTTTCTATTGTTTTGTCCTTACATTATTATTGTTATGTAGGCTTTGATTATATTGTGACCTTCTAAACTCTTATATATACTAAGGAGGTATTTTCATTTCAATCATCCCATAATTATTCATTTATGTGATGTAAATGAGGTTTCCCCCTCGAAGAGAATTATTTTCAAGTCGTTTATCCATCTTTTCTTACATTTTCTGATCTAGTTGCATAACATCTGGTATCAAAGCTTTGTATTATAGGGTTTCGATGCTTCAAACAAGTCATCCTAGAATTTTTTCTATAAATTATTTTCTACAAGGATTTATAAATTGAAATTTAGACCACGTGGATATAAAATCTAGATGAACCTCGTGTAAAAATTTCAGATCTTGTTTCACTATATTTTCTGAGATATAGTCTTAATAAATTGGGTTTTTGCATGCTCCAAAATTCAGTCACAAAAAGGTGACATAGGGAAAATCATCATAAATTTATCTCTGAGCATCTGATTTGAATTTCATAAAACATGACTAAATTATCCTGGAATGTATTTTATCTTGTATCATTTTTAGGGTCGAAGGTTTAAAAAGAGACATGTGGCATTTTGTACAAGTTCTCTCTACTGAACTAGTTCATAATCAGGTCATCGTGGGAGATTGGGCATAACTTTATCTTAATGAATCCAATCTTAGTTTGAATTATGGCATTGGAAATAATACTCGGAGGACTACCACATGATGAAATTTCAAACCTTGGAGAGCTAAAATTGCATAGATACAATAGTTTCAATATTGAGCTCCTAAAAGGAAGAAAAATGTGCGCTTTTTTAGATTGCATAATTTTGTTTGAAAAATCAGTTTGAAGTGATTTAAAGGGAATATTGAAGCATATTTATTCCTATTTGATTCTAAAATTTCTCCCAAACAAAATAATTCTACACCCATTAAGCCCTCATAAATCTCTACTATGATGCATGAAGAGGAAGAGTTGCAACATGATATATCAAAATTACGGGACCAAGTGCAACAATTTTTTCTCTAACGGAGAGAAAGAAAAAATGAACTAAAAGGGGACATGGATGGTTTAAAAGCATAAATAAAAGGCAGCATGGATGGTATAAAAAGTGACATGAATGGTTAAAAGAAAACATGGAAGTTTTGAAGGAAGGTTTGGCAAAGTTGTTAGAAGAAAGACTTCCTAATGGTGATGAGGTATTTCATGAAGGGAACAAATGGACTGTGAATCATGTTTTTAGACACTCCAAATTTTGGATGAAGACCAACAATATTCCAAAGATATATATGCGGAATTTTGATGGCAAGGATCCAGTAAAATGGATACTATAGATGGAGCAATTCTTTGATCTACGTGATGTGTTGCACACAGAAAAGGTACGCATTTCATCTTTATGTTTAGAACAAAGTCAGTTTGTGTGGTATCAATGGCTTTGTTCTCATAAATCAATTGTCACTTGGAAATTGTTTACGAAATAATTGGTAGCACATTATAAGATTACAAAGAGAAATACCTTCGTTAGCCAATTGATAAATCTCATACAAAAGGGTTCAATGGAGGAGCACATTGAAGACTTCTAAATATTTAATATAAAGGTAAATGATATTCCAGAGGAGCACAAGTTTGATTTATTCATTAGGAATTTAAAGGATAATGTTTGACATGAGGTTCACCTTTGGTAACCTAATTCAATGGAGAAGGCATTCAAGGTGGCAAGAAAATTTGAAAGAAAAATTATGACAACAAGGAAATCTACCACTCACAACTATAAAGATGGAAGTGTTGCTGCTCCTAGCCTTCTACAACCTACAAGATTGAAAACACAAAAAACTAGAGGAAAAAATAGCAAAATGGTTTTGTTACAGTTGTGATATAAAATATACTAAGGGTCATAAGTGTACTAAGAAGAAATTATTTAACATAGATTGTGAAGAGGAGAAAGAAAAGGAACAAGAAACATCAAAAGAAGAGGATATACACCAGGAACCAACCCTGGAGAAAAAAAAAAAAGAATCTGGCCATATCTTCTAATGCATTGACAAAAATTACCACTCCTCAAACTCTCAAGATAGAAGGATAAATCAAGGAAAAAAAAGGTAACATTGTTGATCGATTATGGCAGTACCCATAGTTTCATTCATTGTAAGATAGCCAAGGAATTGAATTTCTTTCTATATCCAGAACCAAAGTGTCAAATGATGGTTGAAAATGGAGGAGCTATAAAAATCTCAGGGAAGTGACATAATATCATCTAAGCATGGGGGAATATTTATTGAATAATCCCATTCTTTCCATTACAATGGGTGATGTTGATGTTGTATTAGGAATCCAATGGTTACAATATTTGGGGACGATGGGTTTTAATTTTCAAGAACTTTTCTTGAAATTTTTCTAAGAAGGAAAGGAAATTGATTTTAAGGGGCATTGCAGGGAAACTGGGGAAGATAATCAGCTCTAATGGCATGACAAAGCTTTTGAAGAAATAACAATGAGGCATAATTACACAATTATGCTCACTAGATGTTCAAACATCAAAATCATATATTTATCTAGATCTCCAAAGAATCTAGGACAATCATTCCAAGGTATTTGAGACTCCCAAAGGCCTCCCACCTATTCATGATCATGGTCATGCTATTCACTTGCTTCTAGGAAGTGTTTCTCAAAACATAAGACCTTAGAGATATCCCTATACCCAAAAAAGTTAAATTGAACGTATGGTTGGAGAAATGCTAGAGGCAAGTATAATTAAACCTAGCCAAAGTTCTTTCTCTTCTCCACTAGTATTGGTACACAAGAAGTATGGATCATGGCGTATTGTTTAAATTATAGGGAGCTCAACAAACTCATTATTAAATATAAATTTCCCATTCCCGTCATTGATGAATTGTTGGATGAATTACATGGAAAAATTTACTTCACCAAGATGGATCTTTTTTCAGGATATCATCAAATTAGAATGATGACTGAAGACATTCTGAAAACAACATTCATAACTCATGAAGGTCACTACGAATTTTTGGCATTCCAAAAACAACATTCATAACTCATGAAGGTCATTATGAATTTTTGGTCATGCCTTTTGGCCTTACTAATGCACCTTCCACATTTCAAGGTTTGATGAATTCCATTTCCAAACTCTTCCTTGGAAAAATTGTGTTATTATTTTTTGATGATATACTAATCTACAACAAGTCTTGGAAGGATCATGTTCAACATGTTGACAGGGTGCTCAAACTATTGGAGGAGAAACAATTGTATGCAAAAAAGTCCAAATGTTTCTTTGTGGTACAAGAGGTGGAATATTTGATTCATATTATATCTCATGAGGGTAATAAGGTATATCTTAACAAAAATAAAGCCATAAAGGAATGGAAAATCCCCACAACCCTAAAGCATATTCAAGGATTTCTTAATTTGATAGGGTGTTATCGCAAGTTTGTTAAGAATTATGGGAAAATAGCAGCACCTATAACAACATTACTGAAGAAAGATACATTTGTTTGGACTCTAGAAGAAAATAATTCATTTGAACATCTTAAATAGGCAATTTTCCAAGCTCCGGTTTTAACTACACCAATCTTCACAAAAAAATTTATGGTGGAATGTGAGGCCTCAGGAAATGGATTTGGTGTTTCTTTAATGCAAGAAGGAAGAACCATTTCTTTAGAAAGTCGTCCAATAAATGGGAAACCTTTTACACAAACCTATTTATGAGAAGTAAATGTTGGAACTACTACATGCCCTAAAGCAATGATGGCCTTACCCGATGGGAAGACATGTCAACGTAAAAAGAGATCATGATATATTAAATACTTTTTAGAACAAATATTGTCTTCGGAAGAGGAGAAATAATGGGTCACTAAGATGTTGGATTATGTTATGAACCCAGCTCACAGAAATATAGAAAAGATAGATCAGCGACTTCAAAATCAGCCTCTTTGAGGGGGCAACCTCGTTTACATTACACAATTGAACAATTCTTGGATGATAAAATGACAAGAATTCCTTTCTATATATAGGAGTCTAAGGGGTCCTAATACGATCAGAGCCTACATAAAAGTAATATTGTAGGGCACAACAATGACAATAGTGGGCTTCTATGGGGCATAATAATAACAACACAGGGACTATATGGGCACAATAATACAATAAGGGGGTTGCACTAATAACAATAAGGGGTTACACTAATAACAATAAGGGGTTACACTAGTAGTATAGGGACCTAACATGCCCCTCCCCTTCAAACAGTGTTGTCCTCAAAGCTTAAGTAGTTTTGGATGCTTCTGTATAAAATCCTCATCCTCTCATGTGGAATCTTCAACAAGTAAGTTCTTCTACTTGATGAAATACTCTAAAATTGATCAATTTTGTAGCTGTCGATTTCTTCTTTTTGTGACTGCTTCCAATTCCAATATGATTTTTCCTTCCTTGTCAAGTTCTAGCACTATTGTTTGTACTAGGATCTTCTCACATATAACCTTCTTTAATCATGAAACATGGAAAACTTGGTGCACTCGAGAAGATGCATGAAGCTCTAATTTGTATACGATAGTATCAATCTTTTGTAACACCTTATACAGACGATAAAAATTTGGTGATAATTTATTATCATTCTTAGCTTGCTTGAGGGATATTTGTTTGTATGGTTGTAGTCATATAAATAACCAGTCACCTACATCAAAACTTCTTTCACTGTGATGTTGATCTGCCTGTAAGTTTCATTCTATTATGTGGCAAAGTGAGGTTATCCTTTAAGAGTTTGAGAACTTGTTGTTGATGCTCGATGTGATATTCCACTACTTGAACCTTAGAATTTTCTTTTAATGATGATGTGATGGGCAATGGATGATATCCATAAAGTGCCATAAATGGGGTCATTTTTGTTGCAGTATGGAAAGAAGTGTTATACCATCATTCAGCCAGAGGTAACCACTTGACCCATTGTGTCTATTTATCAGATACAAAGCATTGAAGATATCCTTCCAAACATTTGTTCATTATCTCAGTTTTCCCATCATATTGAGGATGATATGATGAGCTATGAGAAATCTAAGTATCCAAATATTCCACCTCTTGTACTCCAAAGAAACATTTGGAGTTTTTTGTCTATAATTGTTTCTCCTCCAATAGTTTGAGCACCTTGTCAACATGTTGAACATGATCCTTCCAAGACTTGTTGTAGATTGGTATATCATCAAAACAACTAACACAAATTTTCTAAGGGTTTGAAAATGGAATTCATCAAACCTTGAAATGTGGAAGGTACATTGGTAAGGCCAAAAGGCATGACCAACAATTCATAATGACCCTCATGTGTTCTAAATGTTGTTTTTGGAATTTCTTCAGTCTTTATTATGATTTGATGATATCTTGAATGAAGATCCAACTTGGTGAAGTAAATTGCTTCATGTAAGTCATCCAATAATTCATCGATGACATGAATGGGAAAGTTATCTTTAATAGTAAGCTTAATGAGCTCCCTATAATCTAGACACATGCACCATGATCGATCCTTCTTGTGTTCCAATACCACTGGAGCAGAGAATGAACTTTGAATAGGTTGAATTATACCAACATTTAGCATTTCTACAACCATATGTTCAATTTCACTCTTTTGGGCATATGGATATTTGTAAGGCTTGATGTTTGGTGGAATACTTCCTGGAATCAAATGAATATCATGATCATGATCACGAATAGGTGGGAGGAATTTGGGAGTCTTAAATACCTTGTAATGATTGTTCAAAACGTTTTGGACATTTTGAGAAATATATGATTTCGATGTGGGAATCTCTAGTGAACATAATTATGCAATTACGCCCTATTGTTCTTTCTTTAGAAGCTTTCTCATGCTGTTAGAGATGAGTATCTTTCATGGTTTCCCTGCGATACCCCTTAATTCAACTTCCTTTCCTTCCCAAAAAATATTCAAGAAAAGTTCTTGAAATTAAGAGCTATCATACCCAAATATTTTAGCCATTGGACTCCTAGTATAACATCTATACCACCCATTGGAATGGAAATAATTGGACTATTAAAGACATATTCTCCCATCAATAGCTTGATATTATGACACTTTCCATAGCAATTTATGGTTCATCCATTTTACACCATTACTTAACACTCTGGTGCTAGATGTAGGAAGAAATTAAATTCCTTGGTTATCTTACAATGAATATAATTATGGGTACTACTCGAATCAATCAACACTATTACCTTTTTCTTCTTGATATGCTCTTCTATCTTGAGAGTTTGAGGAGTGGTAATTCCTGTCAATGCATTACAAGATATGGTAAAATTCATTTCTTCTTTCTCTGGGATTGGTTCCTGGTGTATATCCCTTTCTTTTGACATTTCTTGTTCCTTTTCTTGCTCCTCTTCCCCATCTATGTAAATTAATTCTTCTCAGCACACATATGACCTTTAGTGTATTTTCTATCACAATTGAAACAATTTGCTCTTTTTTCTTCCAATTGTTGTGGTGTCTACCTTGTAGGTGGTGAAAGGCTAGGAGAAACAACACTTCCATCTTTATAGTTATGAGTGGTAGGCTTCTATGTTGCCATAATTTTTCTTTCAATTTTTCTTGCCAACCTGTATGCCTTCTCCAATGAATTAGGTTCCCAAAGGCGAACCTCATGTTGGATGTTATCATTTAAAGTCCCTATGAAGGCTTCAATCCTATGCTTCTCTAGAGTATCATTTACCCTTATATTCAATTTTTGGAAGTCCTCAATGTGCTTTTCCATTGAACCCTTTTGTTTGATATTTATCAATTGGCTAAAGAAGGTGTTTCTCTTTGTATCCTCATAATGTGCTATCATTTCCTCCATGAAAAATGACTAGGTGACAAGTTGTTTACGAGAACAAATCCCTCTATACCATAGAAACTAATTTGGTTCTAAACATAAAGTTGCAATACACACCTTTTGTTGCGGTTTCACATCATGTAGATCAAAATATTGCTCCATTTGTAGTACCCAAATTATTGGATCTTTGCCATCAAATTTCGTCATGTATATATATATATATATATATATATATATATGGAATATGGTGGATCTTAAATCTAACGTTAGAGTCTATGAAATCATGATTAACATTTCTTTTGCTCTCAACATGAGTTTCCTCTACGACCTTTTCGGCATTAGGAAGCCTTTCTTGTAGTGACTTTGTCTCACCTTCCTTCAAACCTTCCATGTATTTCTTCAAATCTTTCATGTTTCCATTCAATTTTTCTTATATACCATTTATCTTATTGATCATATCTTTGATCACATTCTTCAAATCATCCCTCCAATTTTGCTTACTAGGTGTTTCTATTTTCTTGATTCAAGTCATTCTTTTTCTTGCTTTTAGGAGCTCGATCTTGAATCTGTTGTATCTCTGAAATTTTGAATCTACAAGGTCTGAAATTGCGACCTATAGTACCAATCTGCATCCTGTTTTCAATGCCACCTGTCTGATCAAAATTGGATTCTCCAAGAAAGAGTTATGCCCAATCTCCCAAGATGACCTAATTATATACTTTTTTTAGTAGAGCGAACTTGTACGAAGTTCCACGTGTCACTTTATTGACCTTCGGACCTAAAAATATTACAAAGAAAAGTACAGCATGTCCTATTTTTGTAAATTCTTACGCAATTTCGATATGATTCTCAGAGAGAACGTTATGACGATTTTCCCAAGGTCACCTATTTGGGATGTAATTTTGGATCCTAAGAAAACCCTAAATGTCTTGGACCATAGCTCCTAAAATATAGTGAAACAAGCTCGTAAAGTCAAGCCTGAGCTTCAACAAGATTTTCTCTCAAATATGTTTTAATTTCAGAGTCTAAACCTTCGTAGAAAAATAATATAGTGAAAATGACACGATGATCTGTTTGTGATGGAATTTTGGAGCTTGCAAAAACCCTAACTTCCTCAGATCATACCTGCAAAAATATAGCGAGACAATATTTGAAATTCATACCTGACATTCACAACGATTTTAGCTCAAGTGGGTTTTTTTTTATCTTCTGAAAATTTGTAGAGAAAAAGTTATAGCGAAAGTTCCACGATGACCTGTTTGGAGAAATGAAACCCTAGAATCCAAAGCTCTGATACCAAATGTTATGAACCCAAATCACAAAAAGATATAAAAGATAGATCAAAAACTTCAAAATCATCCTCTTCAATGGGGAAACCTCCTTTACATTACACAAATGAACAATTCTTGGATGATACAAATGACAAGACCTACTTTCTATATATAGGAGTCTAAAGGGTCCCAATACAATCAGAGCCTACATAACAATAATATTGTAGGGGCACAACAATAACAATATTGGGCTTCTATGGAGCATAATATTAACAAAATGGGGACTATATGGGCACAATAATACAATGAGGGGGTTGAACTAATAACAATAAGGGATTACACTAGTAGTATAGGGACCTAATAGGTTATGACTTTGAAATCATCTACAAAAAGGGGAAGAAAAATGTGGTTGCAAATGCACTCTCAAAAAAGGATGAGGGTGTGGAAGAAATTATTTATGCCATTTCTATTATCCAACCTAATTGGATAAAAGAAAGGGAGGAATGTAAGAATGACGAATAGGTGTGGACACTCATTTAAAAGTTGTAGAAATATCCTAGTACATCTGATACATTTATCTGGAAAAATGGCTCATTTTGGTACAAAGTTTCTTTATATCTATATAAGGATTCCCAACTAAAACAAAATATTCTTTTGGAATTTCACACCTCTCCTTTAGGAGGGAGGTCAATATTTTTTTAAAACTTTTTTTTTTGCTAGTGCAAGAGACGATCCTTTCATTAATTCAAAACTAATTTACATATTTTACACTCCCTCACGAATAGAGTGGGAACCAAACCATGGTGAAGTCAACCAAGGTACGGAAAAAAAACAACCAAAACCAAAGGATTACAATCTCGAGAAAAGAGCCACCTAAAGTGCGCAGTTAAAAGTTAACTGGACCGGTGCTCATAATATAATGTTAAAAAGAAAAACTTTACAAAAACCCAATGGCCCGACCTAAACACCCTAGCCCCACAAACTAGCTCGATGAAAAGCGACCGTCGATCTTAATCGACAGATCCAACGGCGGATAGGAATATCGCTGCACCCTAAATGTCACCATTTAACGTGCGGGCACGACGGTTTTTTAGACTGTCCTACTGCCACGCGTCCATCAATGATTGTGATCACTGCGAAAAAGAATATACTACTTCCCACTTGTGGGGCTTGTGAAAACTGCCTGGGAAACAGGAAACTGGAAAGTCCAGGCCGTCAAGAGTGCCCTGATCCCATCCACACGACAAACCAGATTGTTGGAGATAATGTGTGACGAGGCCTTATGGTCTGTCTGGAACCCTAAGAGGAGAGCCACCTGCCTTGCAGTCATAGAGGCTTAGAACGAGCTTGCTTCTGCAACCAATAGACTGCCAAAGCTTACTAAACCCTGTGAAACTTAAAGAGTCAACTCCTCTGCTCATGCCACTACTAGGTTGTCAGTATTACCTTCTAGGTTCCTGTTTCTGAATAAGAACCTATCTTCTTCTGCTTGATCATGCCATTTCACCTTAAGATCTAGACCAGTTAGCTCATGCCAATTTGTTGCAAACTTTTCCTCTGCGCAATTCACTCCTTGATTGGCCAGGAGGTTTGTTAGCTTTTTGGTCGTCCTTCGAACATGTTTGAAAGTGATGGTACGGAGGCCTTGAAGTTGGTTGTGGATCCTTTGAAAGATCTGATCGAGCTTCTAGTTCTTAGAGACCTTTTCTGGAGGAGTACCCTAGCTGATCTTCTTGACTGAGTTAATGATTAACTCAAAATCTGCTTCCACAATCACATTACATCGATTATCTGTAAGCAAATATTCTAAACAATGTTCCATAGCCATAACTTCTACCATATTGTTGGTGGCTTTTCCAAGATGGCCATGGAATATAAACAAGATATTCCCTTTTTCATCCCTTAAAACTCCGCCATGACCCGCAGTACCCAGGTTGCCCTTTGAGTCTCCGTCAATGTTGAACTTTAAAAATTCCTTTGGGAGGAGGTTGCCAAAATTCAAACTCTGAGTCTTTGAAAAGATTCTTCCCTCCCAGGCTTTGAGGAATCAACTTTTGAAGCCCAAGCTGGCGGAGAATCCTCCACTCAGAAGCCGATGGAGGATTCAGAGGAGGATTTTGGACAATGGAGCTTATAGTCTCTTGTAGTTGTTTTAGGATCTGATTATGGAGGTACAGAGGCGGTTTTTATTTCCCCTTGAATATCCTGTTATTTCTTTCCTTCCACGTGTTCCAGATTATGAAGCTTGGAGTTAGCACCCAGGCAATGCTAAGAACTTCGTTATTCTTGAAATTGCTTCTCCAATTGTTCAGGGTGTTGGTAATGCTTCCAAGGTCTCTGTCCAACTGCTGAAATATGGAGGCAAAAGAATCCCATAGTTTGGAGGCAAAGGAGTAGTTGTTGAGAATATGCTCCATTGTTTCCTCATGCATTTCACAAAGCTGGCACCTGGAGGGCCCTAGAATTCCTCTTTTCCTAATGTTGTCCAAAGTCAAAATTTTCCTGTGTTGCACCAACCATGTGAAGAGTTTAATTTTCATCCAACCTTGTTGTCTCCATAGTCTTTTCCAAGCTATATCTGGAGCCTAGGAAGTCAAACCAAGGAGAATTGTTTTTGCCTCCTTAATATTATAGGCGCCCTCATTGTTATTGCCCCATCTTAGCTAGTCATTCCCTTCAGAGATAATATTTTCCTTCTATCTAACTCTTGCATTATTACATCAGCTTTGTCTTTTAAGGGGTTGTCATTTCTAAGATCAAAATTCCTCCATCGTCTCCACTTTCCTACATTGTTGGTTCAATCCCAAAAATCCTTAACTTTTATTAAGCCTTTAGCCTCTGTCTTTGCCTTTAGTTCCTTTAATTCTTCTTTTAATAGAATGGGTTCCTGTTACCATCTGTCCTCCCAAAACAGAGCTAAATCTCCCTCTCTAATTTTCCAAAAGCCATTCTATTGAACTAGACATCTGTTGTCCCAGGCCTTGTTCCATGTGTGTGATCCTTTGATATTACCATCCATTCTGATATGATCCTCACTAGGCCATGTATTGGCATATTTTTCTTTCCAAATTGTAGCCCATTGAGCCTTTGGTTCTTTTAGCCATCGTCACCATAATTTAGCCCCTAGAGCTTTGCTTAGAATTTTAGGATCATCTAATCCTAGTCCTCCATAATTTCTCGGGTTGCAGATTTTATCCCAAGCTACCAAGGCCCATTTTTTCTTTACTTCCCCCTTTCCCCAGAGGAAATTTCTTTGAATGTTTTTGATAAGCTGCAAAACACCTTTGGGATCTGGGAGAATAGAAAGCATAAAAACTAGAATTGCTTGTAGAACAACCTTTGTGAGTACTAATCTTCCTACTAGGTTTAAGGACCTAATCGTCCATTTTCTAATTTTGTCTTGCAGTTTGTTGATGATAGGCTCCCAGATGTGTTTGAGTAGCAGCTTATAAGTAAGAGGTATCCACAAATATTTTGAGGGAAGAGAATCTCTTTGAAAGCCTAGAATTTAGGCAATGTTCTTTTGAATGGCAATATTAGTATTAAAGAAAAATATCTTGGATTTGGTGAGATTAACTTCCATACCTCAAGCCTTGGCAAATTCATTTAGAATTTGTTTGAATGCATGAGCTTCTTTGACTGTAGGGATTCCTTGCAACATCGTGTCATCCACAAACTGTTGATGCGTCCATGCCTGGCCCCTGTCAGAAAGTTGGAGACCTTTGATCTTGCCTACTCCTTTGGCATGATTGATGGATCATTCGAGTCTTTCCATCATAAGGATGAAGAGAAAGGGAGAGAGTGGGTCCCCCTGTCTGAGGCCTCTAGAGGGAAGAAATGTTTCAGAGGGGGAGCCATTGACCAGAATAGAGAAACTTGAGGAAGTAACCAGGGCCAAGATCTATCTTACCCAATTGTGATCAAACCCAAAGGCATTGAGTATTTTCTTGATATAGTTCCATCTTAGTTTATCATAGGCTTTAGAAATTTCCAATTGCATGATCATACCACCCTTTCTGTTGATAGTCAGAGAATGAACCACCTCGTGAGCTTGAATAATATTATTGAGAATTTTCCTACCTTCCACTTAACCGGCTTGTTCCACAGAAACCAGAGATGGAAGGAGAGGTTTTAGTCTATTTGGCCACCACTCTTGAAAGTATCTTGTAGACCACATTACATAAAGCTATGGGTCTAAACTTGTCCAGAGTCTAAGCAGTCTCCTGCTTGGGGATAGGAGCAATGAAAGAAGTGTTCAGTGCTTTCAGAATAGTTTTATTCATCCTGGAATCTTCTACCACATTTAAAATATCCTTTTTAACAATGCTCCAGCAGGCGTTGAAGAAATCAACATTGAAACCGTCTGGACCCGGTGCATTACCATTTTGCATCTCTTTGAGCACCTTGCTGACTTCCTCCTCGATTATTGGCTTGTTGAGGTTGAAATTGTCCTCATTGAACACTAGCCTAGGAATGTGCCTTGTGAAGTTTCTGATGGAATTCTCTCTATTATAACAAGTTTCTTTGGCAATGCCTTGAAAGTGCCTGACTAGAACTTTTTCAATTTCAGCATGAGAGTTGTGAAGAATGCCTCTCTCATCCTTGATCATTGAAATTTTGTTATGAACTCTGTTCGCCATTGTGGATCTATGGAAGAAGCTGGTATTTCTTTCTCCCTCTTTGAGCCATTGAACCCTCGATTTTGCCTCCAAAATATTTCCTCTTGTTTGCACAATTCCTCCCATTCTTGATGGTATTTGGTGACCTGCTCATTCCTGATTTCATCAAAGCCTTCTGTGATAAGGGCTTGGTTGATTTCCTGCATTTTTCCTTCTACTGCTATTTTGGCAGTAAAAATATTTCCATGTTCATTCTTGTTCCAATCCTTGAGCTTAAGCTTAATGTGTTTTAGTCTTTTCTGAAGAAGGAACATATTGGTGCCTTTGATATTCAAATCTTCTGCCCACCATTTAGCAATATTACTGTGGAAATCTGGGTGAGAGAGCCAGATGTTTTCGAAGTGAAAAGGTCTATTTCTTGGAGTAACAATACTTATTATTGAGAATAAGATCGTCAGATATCATGAATCTGTCTAGTTTTGAAGCCACCTGAGACTCTCCTCCTCTTTCGTTGTTCCAAGTAAAAATTCCATTATTGGTTGTAATGTCCACTAACTTCATAATGTCTGTGAAAGACTGAAACCTCAGAGGCTTGACTTTGAATTCTAGTTCCACCTTTTTTCTCTGAAAGTGATTTAGTCATGTTAAAATCCCCTCCCAATATCCATGGCTTACCTGCGTGTCTATCCCTTAGTTCCTCTAGAGAATCAAGAAACTTTTGTTTTCCTTCCAATCTTTGGGGTCCATACGCATTGGTGATTAGATATGTTTCTTTATCTCCGATAGGCTGGATAACCACAAATAGATAATCTCTAGATGCTTCAGCATCTAAAATTTCTATTTTCTTAGGATTCCAAAGGGTGAGAATACCTCCTGCTATATTCTCTGCTTTGACTTCCAGAAATTCATAATTATTGAGCCACTTGTTGTGAATCTCTTTTAATTTATGAATAGAAAAATTAGTTTCTTGAATGAATATCACATTCGGAGCTACTTGTTTCATTATGTTATTAATCAGTCTCTGTTTCCTTTTACTACCAAGACCTCTGATATTCCAAGAAGTAAACTTCATTATTAAAGATTAGTGAAGGAGTAGCTGGTTAGATCTTTCATCTTACCTGAGTCTATCATTAGCTTTCCACATTCCATTAATAGCTAGTTTTGCTTTTTCCTACCTCTTCTTTTTCCTGGGTTTTTGGGTGCTAATACAAGTATGGGTCTTACTGTTTTTACCCCTTCATTGCTCTGCTTTTCCTTGCTCCTCTTCCTCTGAGATCCTATATTTTGGGTTTTCCATAGATACAGCTGTTGGACTTTATTGAAATCCTCTGGAGGTAAAGAGTCAGTCCCTTATTTAGTTCCTTGAATGAAGAAATATTCCAATTCGAGATTCTCTTTCTAAAGAATCTCCTGAAGTTCTTGGTCTTCTATTTCCATCTCACTAGGGGTCATCTCCTGATCCATTTCTATTTCAGCATCACTCACCATTGCTTCTATCTGCAGAATCTTATCTGGTATTTGTTCCTTATCCTCTACATTCTTTTCTTCCATTAATTCTTCCCCTTTCGTCTGGTTTGCTCTGTAATCTTCTTCTTCCACTTCCAAGACTCAGAACCTGTTTTGGTTGGTTTGTTGACCTTCATATTTCTGTGCTTTTATTCCCTTCTTGTTTCCCTTTCCTTTGTATATAATTTTCTGAAAGCCTTCGGAGTCTTTCATAGCATTAGCCTTACTCTTATTCTTTGTTCTGGTTAGAGGGTAATCCCTGAACAGGTGTCCATGCTCATGACATTTGCGGCATCTGAACGGAATATGTTCGTAGTCTATGGTTTGAACCCATTCTTCATCACGAACTTCCAAGATTATCTCATCTAGAAGAGCTCCAGAGAGATCCATCTCCACACAGATCCAAGCAAAGGAAGTATACTTGCCTCTCCTAGTGGCTTCAGAAGCTTTAACAAACCGACCTAGCTTATTTCCTATGGTTGTTAATGATTTTGTTTGCCAATAATCAAGAAGAAGAGAATAGAGCCTTACCCAAACTGGGACTGAAGTAAAGGTCTCATGTTCTAGAACAAATTCATGATCCA
Source organism: Pinus taeda (assembly GCA_000404065.3). NCBI lineage: Eukaryota > Viridiplantae > Streptophyta > Pinopsida > Pinales > Pinaceae > Pinus > Pinus taeda. The sequence continues at coordinate 53,374 of APFE031533032.1, forward strand.
AGGTCACATATAGAGACCTACAGTAGCAAAGAAGTATGGTCCACCTTCAAAAACTTTGTCCTTGTCTTCGACATTCGCAAAAACCACGGTGAAGAATCCCTTTGATCTTAGGTGTAGGTCAATGTTTCCTTTTGGTTTCTAGTGGTATCTTATCCACATTTGTAAGGCTTTTTTAGTGGGCAATACCCCCATGAATTTGTAGATGATTGCATAGGTTTGCATGTATTCCCTGTGTTCCTGCAAAGCAGGCTCATTTAATGTGACTCTGGGAATTACTGCAGCTTTGGGCTTACATGGGCCCATGTGTTCTTTGATTTTTGTTCCCTGTTCCTTGTCTTCTTCCTCATTCTCTTTAATATTGCTTTTCTCCTTGGATTCCTGTCCATTTTATTCCTCTTCATTGTTCTTATTCCTTCCTGTTGAAGTTCTTTGTCATTTTCCATGGGTTTCTTTCCTTTGTTGTTCACGGCTTTCTTGGAGGGAGTGGAGCTCCCTCCTCTACACCCCTCCATGGATCTTTGCCTCCACAGCAACTTTGAAACCCTATTATTTTTTCCCCACCTTTTCCCCTGTCTCCCATAAAAAAAACTCTTCCAATATTTTTTTAAAACTTACCATGAGGTAGAGAAGGAATTTTTTTGGGATGGCCTTAAATATGATATTTAGAAGTTTGTTGTAGAATGTTTGGTTTGCCAACAAAATAACATTGAGACAATTAACACCCAAGGTCTATTACAACCTTTAGCCATTCCATGTCAATGTTGGGAGGAGGTCTTAAAGGATTTTATCACATGTTTAACCAAGTCTGATGAAAAGAGTCTCATCATGGTGGTAGTTGATAGACTTACCAAGTATGCACACTTTTGTGCATTATCTCACCCTTTTAAAGCCAATACAGATGCTACTGCATTTATGGAAACAATTCGAAAGCTACATGGAAATACAAACATTATTATAAGTGACAAAGATCCCATTCTCACTGGAAATTTTTGGATGGAATTATTTTCTTGTCTTGGTACTCAATTAGCTCATAGCTTATCTTATCATCCTCAATTTGATGGGAAAATTGAGATAGTGAAAAAATGTTTGGAAGGATATCTTCATTGCTTTGTATCTGATAAACAAACACAATGGGTCATGTGGTTACCTATGCTTGAATGGAGGTATAGCACTTCCTTCCATACTACAGAAAAAATGATCCCATTTATGGCACTTTATGGATATCATCCATTGTCCATCACATCATATTTAAGAGAAAATTATAAGGTTCAAACAGTGGAAGATCACATCGAGCATAAAAAAAAAGTTCTCCAACTCTTAAAGGATAATCTCACTCTGGCGCAGAATCAAACGAAACAATATGCATATCAACATCGTAATGAAATGAGTTTTTACATAGGCGACTAGGTAATTTTATAAATGATGTTCCTCAAGCAAGCTAATAAGGATAACTATGGCCCTTACAAGGTGGTGTAAGACATTGGTACTATGGCATACAAATTGGAGTTTCCTGCATCTTCCGAGTACACCTAGTTTTCCATTTTTCATTCTTAAAGAAGGTTATCGACGACATGGTCCTAGTTCAAACAATATTTCCAGAACTTGATGAGGAAGGAAAAAACATATTGGAGCCTAAAGCAATCATGAAAACAAGAACCCGACAGCTACAAAATCGATCAATTTTAGGGTATCTCATGAAGTGGAAGAACTTACTTGCTAAATATTCCACATGGAATGATGATAATTTTATACAGAAGCATCCAAAGCTACTCCATCATTGAGGACATCCCTTTTTTTGAAGGAGAGGGGCATGTTAGGTCCCTATATTACTAGTGTTCCCCCATTATTGTTATTTTTAGTGTAGCCCCTTTATTATTATTATTGTGCCTAAGAAACCCCCTTATTATTATTATTGTGCCCCATATAATCCCAATATTATTATTGTTGTGCCCTTACATTATTATTGTTATGTAGGCTTTGATTATATTATGACCCTTTAAACTCCTATATATACCAAGGAGGTCTTGTTAATTGAATCATCCAAGAATTATTCATTTATGTGACGTAAAGGAGTTTTCCCCCTCGAAGAGGCTAATTTTCAAGTCATTGATCTATCTTTTCTTTTGTTTTGTGGTCTGGTTGCATAACATTACTAAAACTTTATGGTTGTGTCAATATATGTGCCTCACAATCTACATTGTGCATAATTATGATGCTAACTTGAAGTATACTAAAACGAGAATCACCACATGGAGAACAATTTGTGTGTTATCCAACATATTGTTTATCCTCCATACTACATCTCCAACCTCCTGTGTAGGTGGTTCCAACTCCATAAAGTTCCCATTAAAATAGCGCAATAGTACATCAAGTGCTTATGTGACTTTGGATTAAGCTCTAGATTCCATATCTAAATGAGCTACTTATTATCAAATTTAATTCAAGTCTACCAGTTGTATTTCATTTTGAAGGTTTCTTTTTTGAAATTAGTTCTCTTTACAAAGCCTTTATTTATGCTTTGACTATTGAAAGAAAAACACAATGGAACCTTAATTTCCAAACTTCTCAAAACCCTAACCCCACTACCTACCCTAATCCTCTCAACATGCCTACTAGTCCAATGAACTCTCCCACTTGTCCTCACAACCTTAAATTTGTTGGCCCTTCCCCCTCTATCCTAAGCCAATGGTGCCACTTCCATCAAACACACACTCCTTCTATCATAGATTATTGTGTCATCAAATTTCAAGTTGCATCTCAATCATTGTTTATCAACTACACTTACCTTGAATATTAAGACCCACCCATAAATCCCTCCCCTCCATTATAGTGAAATTGATTTGTTGCCAAAACTTAGCTTTATGAAATCATCTCTTCTTCTTTGAACATGAAACAATACCATTTTCTTTTCCAACTTATTTTTCACCCATATTTCTAGATTAAAGACCAGTAGTTACTATCGTACTTTCTAATGGGAGTAAAAAATACTCATACCTTGTCAATTTGTGCATATCCTAGAACTTCCCACAACTTCCCATCACTCTCCATATTATGTTGGTTGGGTTTAGAAACATGGCCCCTAAATACTAATAAGTAAATGTTGTGCAATGAAATTCATCATTGACCTTTCCAAGACACCATTTATTGTGTCATTTCTTTGTTTGATTGTTTCCATCTGATTCTCGATCTTCCCTACCAACAATAACATCAGGATCTTTATGATGCTCACCATAATACCTAAACTCATTTCAAAGAAAAAAAAATCTATAAATTAACTACCACCACTGGTCCTCCTTCTAACCTTAGTGTTGTTTAAGAACTCAATCTCCATAAATGTCTCTCCTTGTATATTCTCCCTCCTATTTCTATCACACCATCATCTACCTTGCAGTCCCTTTCTACTAGTCCTCATCCTAAGCCATACTCACTAACCATATACACTCCCCATCTTACTAAAATACTTTAGGGCTTATCATTTAGTTTTAAAACCCTCCTCATTCCTATAACTGTTATATATACTACATCTTAGAGGACATATCTTCAACACCTTTTATGCTTACCTATCCAATCATTTTATTCCCTCATTGTAATACTCTCAACCCACACCAAGAAAACATATACAATGAATACAAGGCAGCAAGTAGTTTGAAGATCCCAATGAACTCTAGCAACAAATTCGAAATTCATGTCAAGCATCGTCCAACCGGTCCAGACAATCAGAGATATTGGCAAATGTTCCAAGATGATGAGGAGATTGATGATTTTCTGCAAAACAAAGGCAAGTTCAAAGAGACCTCAATTGATGAGGAAAATGACGATGGCAAAGGTAATGGTACGGGTGAGATGCAGATCAATGAAATGGACGTGTTGCAGCTGAAGAATAAATGGTACGGGTGAGATGCAGATCAATGAAATGGACATGTTGCAGCTGAAGAATAACGTTATTCCCAAAGGCTTGATACCTCTAGAAGAAATCTTTGATCAATATGATGTAGACCGCAAGCCAACATTGCAGCCAACAGAGAAGGGTGTGGAAGAAGTCAATATCGGGACAGCTGCAAATCCTAAATTGGTAAATTGTCCAAAGAATTGCCGCCAAAGATCAAGGACAAATATATCAGTTTGATGTCTTCATTTGCAGATGTGTTTGCTTGGGACTATTCCAACTTAAAGACATATGACACCAATATAATTCAACATACTATACCCATCAAGCCCAATCAAAAACCATTCAGACAGAAGTTGAGAGGGCTAAACCCAAAGTTGTTGCCATCTACTGAAAAAGAGATCAACAGGTTGTACAAATCAGGGATCATTGTGCCAATCAGATTTTTAGATTGGATCTCTAACTTGGTGCCCACAAGGAAGAAGACAGGTGAGATTCGCTTATGCATTGATTTCAGAAATCTCAACAAAGTTTCATTGCAGGACAACTATCCACTGCCCAAAATGGACCATATACTTCAGCGAGTAGTGGGAGCATCTCGTATGTCACTGCTTGATGGTTATTCTGGATATAACCAAGTTTTTGTCCATGAGGATGACCGAGACAAGACAACGTTCACCACTCCATGGGGGACCTTTCATTATGCTAAAAAACATTTCGGTTTGAAGAATGTGGGTGCCACATTTCAGTGGCCAATGGGCTTGGCTTTTGCAAATGAGAAGGATGTCTTTTTGGTGGTGTATTTGGATGATTTAACGGTGTTTTCTAAATTTGATGAAGAGCACATGCACCATCTTAAAATGGTCTTCCTAAAGTGCAAAAAATATGGCTTGTCGCTGAACCCAAAGAAGAGTTTGTTTGCCATGGAAGAAGGCAAACTACTCGGGCACATTATCTCAAAAGATGGCATCTGCATTGACCCAGCACGTGTGCAAGCAATTCAGCAAATCGATCTGCCCCAAAATAGAAAAGAGATACAATCGTTCAATGGTAAGATGAATTTCCTACACCGTTTTGTACCCAATCTTGCTGAGCATCTAAGAGAGATGACAAATATGCTTAAGAAGGACAGCCAAGTGAAATGGACAGAAGAGGATGTAAAATCATTCAATTTTGTCAAATTGGCTCTTTCCTCAGCTCCAGTTCTAGTAAGCCTGGACTACACTCAGGATTTCATATTGTTTTCATTTGCTTCGGAGCATACTATGGCAGCAGTGTTATTGCAGAAGAGAGATGATCATGAAATACCCGTTGCATTTTTCAGCAGAGCTATAAGAGACGCAGCTTTAAAGTACAACATCATTGAGAAACAAGCCCCTGCACTTGTGAAGGCATTGAAAGATTTCCGAGTGTATATTCTACATTCTCACATTCTGGCCTATGTTCCTAACGCTGCTATAAAAGATTTTTTAGTGCAGACCGATCCGAAAGGAAGAAGAGGTAAGTGGATTATAGCCTTGCTAGAATATGATGTGGAAATAAAGCCCACAAAGCTAGTGAAAGGACAGGGATTGGCGAAGCTAATGGCTGAATCAAACTTGAATGCCTTGGACATAAATCTGATTGCTGCTACATCCGATGAGAATGAGGAAGAATCGTCAATTCAGGTATTAGAAATGTTTGCTCTTTCTCCATGGTATTCAGATATCATATATGTGCTCAAAAATTTGTCACCACCGCCCGACATGACTAGAAACAAAGCGAGAACACTTAAGTTGAAGACTGCCAAGTTTTGCATTCTTAATTCTGCACTGTATTGGAAAGATCCAGGTGGCATCTTGTTAAATTGTTTGGTGGAAAAGGAAGCGAAGAAAGTCATGGAGGACTGCCACCAAGGAGACTGTGGTGGTCACCTTTTTTGGAAGTCAGCAGCAAATAAAATTTTGAGAGCAGGGTACTATTGGCCGACATTGTTTACTGATGTATATAAGATGGTCAAGCGCTGTCATAAGTGTTAGATTTTCGAAGGGAAGTGGAAGTTACAACCTCTACCACTCAAGCCCATAGAGGTGAGTGCCCCTTTTCAGCAATGGGGATTGGATTTCATTGGCGAAATTCATCCCGCTTCTTCCAGACAACATAGATGGATCCTCACAGCCATAGATTACTTCACAAAATGGATTGAGATGATTCCCATCAGACAAGCTACAGATGCAGTAATCATTTCATTCCTTGAAAATAACATCTTGTCTCACTTTGGGTGCCCGAATAAGCTAATCATTGATAACGCAGCAGCTTCAAATAAAAAAGGATGCTAGAGTTTTGTCATAAATATCACATCATTTTGGGTCACTCAACTGCCTATCGTCTGCAAGGCAATGGATTGGCGGAATCTTCAAACAAATCATTGGTCAACATAATCAAGAAGCTGCTGGAAATAAACAAGAAGAGCTGGCATAAGAGGCTGGTAAATGCACTTTGGGTAGATCGGGTCAGTCAGAAGAAATCCATAGGTACGTCACCATTTGAGCTTGTTTATGGCATTGATACAATATTTCCTACCTCTCTCACTGCCCCGGTTGTCAAAGTTCTTCAAGAGGTTGGCAATGAAGAAGATCCCATGCATAGAAGGTTGAATCAAATGGTCCACTTGCAACAGACCAGAGAAGAAGTTTTCAAAAACACATCCAAATTGCAGGAGAAAATCAAGAAAATTTATGACAGAAAGGAAAAGGTGGACAAATTTCAGGTGGATGATGTGGTGCTGAAGTGGGATGCAAGGAATGAGGAGAAAGGCAAGCACGGTAAGTTTGAGAACCTCTGGAAAGGTCCTTTCAAGATTGCAACATATCGGGGGTAGAATGCCTTCCTTCTGAAGGAAATAAATGGAGAAGATTGTCCAGGAAGGCCGATCAATGGTCAGCTGCTCAAGCGGTACCATTTCTAAGTTGTTAACGCTGCTTCCACTATCACTGTAAATACCATTTTATTTCATTTTAGTTAGAGTTGGTCAAGTTAGCCTTTAAGTCATGTCAATGTCAAGTTTGAGTCATTTTTTTGGTTATCATTGTTTCATAAATGAGTCAGAGTCCTGTATTATTTATCGAAATGATGACTCCATAGCCCGATGGACAAAGGCATGGTCTAGCTCCTCGAGAGATCTGTTATTCTTGGAACCTCCAAGGAGCTAACATCCCCCATTGGAGCCAATGTTAGAGTCGGTCTGGTCAGTCCTCCTTCAGAGATCAAAACTCTATATGCATTTCATTTTTAGGTGTCCCGCTCCATTCACCCAGCTGCATTCTGCTAGGGGCATGCCATAATCTGACGGAGAAGGTCATGCTAGTCAGTCCCCTTCATGTCTGGCTCCTGCTGGCTCAGTTCTTTGGTCAATAGTCATAAAAACCCATTACAGTCAAGGTCTGGTCCTTTAAAGGACAAAAGTCATTTTCGATGTCTAAGTTTAGGGATTCATCAATTTGGTCTTTAAACATGTCCAGTAAAGCCATGCAGGCGAGAGTGAGGCCCTTACATAGTCATGGTTCAAAGAGCTTCATCGTCATGTGGATAGACTTCGAATCTTCTTCAAAACTCTGTTTTGAAGAAAAGTCAAACAGTGTTATTTATGACAAAATTTTCAAAAAAGTTATCAGTTGATTTCTTCAGATGCAGTCATGGTTTCCGTGGCCAAATGTCCTATTGTGCAATCCCTGCAAAAAGTGCCAAAATTTTCATCTTTTGAGCTAAATTTTCAAAGGGAAAGTGAAAATCAGTGTGTTTAAAGTTAGTGAAAAATTGCCAAACACAACATTAGAAAAATGGGTTTTCAAGGAAGCAAAAATTAAACCCATCTCTTCCAAGGCTATATATACATGTTTGCATCCAAATCAAAGGCATTGTGCTATTACAAGCCTTGGAGAAATGTTGCAAAGGTGTGAGTGTGCAATTGTGAGCGTTTGAGTGAGTTGGAGGCGGTCTTAGAGGGCGCGGCGCACACAGAGCCTGCCCGCAGTTCAATTTTTCTAAAGGTGCGGCGCATACCCAGGGCACAGTGCACTAGGCTTTGCGCGTGGCACAGACAGACAAAGGGCTGAAACAAGTGCCCAATCACTTCCAAATTTTGGTGAAGCCTATTAAATTGAGAGATATCACAAAGGCACCCAGCCTCACACCATCATCAAAGGGCAGCCTAATCATAGTCCACATTGTAGTCATGACATCACAGCGTTCATCAGAATATGAGATGGAGACACAAAGTGATTCACCCTCAGAAGAGCAGGCTCCTAGGAGACACCACAAGAGTGGCAAACATGTCAGGGATGAACCCACTACCCTCACTGAGTTACAAGCATGCCCTCTTGCCATGTCATGCTTCTAGCACCTATCATGTTTTGAATTTTGTCAAAGGGTGGAAAATGTTAGAGTTCATCATGAGTTGGCCCATTTATTTGTGCTTCATCTACATGGAGGTCAGTTTATCTTGGTCGGGGTCACTTTCACATTGACACCCAAAGCTATATCATTGGCAACAAGTATACCAAATGTTGGAGAACAGTGGCATAAGAAGAAGAAGGTGGATAGGCAACACTATGAGCCTTACGTCAAGGCCAGATTCTTGAGCCAGCTCACAAGAGTCTTTCCCTTCAGATACTTGAAAGATGAGTATGCTCCACTCATGAGATTGATCATGAAATACTTCAGCTGTGAGGGAAGGTTCTCTCGACTATATGCCTATCACATCCGGTTCCTCATGCACTTTACCAGGGTGAGGATGATGAACCTCCCATTTTTCATATGCAGGAACATAGAGAGGATGAACACCTTCATGCTGCATAAGACCCCTCAGTAGCAGCTTAATAGTGTGTTTCACTTTGCTCTTATCCAGATTTTGGTAGATCATTAGTTGGGATTGTAGGGCATTGCTTGGGAGGACTTCATCTCCTGTGATTTTTTCAGCACATCACAGGTACTATTAGAGCCAGAGCAGGATATGGGTGGTCCTTCTCATCAGCATGAGCACCATGAGGCCACTACCATGCCAGTTTTTGTTACATATCAGAGAGGCAGTAGGAACTTATTTGTAGCAGAAAAGCGAGTGTTATCTCCACCCAGGGTGGAAGGGGCTTCACTTCTAGAATCAGTGACACAGGTACTGGACAAGGGAAAGAAGCCCGTGTATGATGAGGGGCCATCAGGTGTGCAGGAGGCCGATGTCATCCTCATTCAGGATGATGTGGCAGAGGCAGAAAATGCCAAAGTTATGATGACCATTCAGGAGCAGGACTTGGAGATCCAAGACTTGATACTCAATGTGGAGAGGGCCAGATGGATCATCAAGTATCTAGAGTAGAGGAACAAGCAGCTTGAGGACCAGTAGGCAATCATGGAGCTGCAAAGAATCCGTGAGAATCGACAAGCTACCTAGCAGAGGAGGATCAAGCTCACTACCTTGGAGCAAGAGATCAACAACGACCGTGAGTCTTGATTAGAGCGGGTCAATCTACACCTAGAGAGACTTCTGGAGAAGGCCAACAGGGACAAAACCATATTGAGGAGGATGGCTTGTCATTACAGGGCACAGAACATGAGAACAAAGGCCTGAATAAGGAGCTTGAAGGTCAAACTGAGCAGAGAAACAAAAGAGGCAAAAGAGTAAGATTGGCTTCGAATCTTGGCTGAAGCTTCTGCGGCCCAACATAGTGCCTCTTAGAGAACCTCCAGCCCAAATTTCAAGAAATTTGGGACAATTTTAGTCACATGGGAATTTTTTGGCACAAACGCGGGTTTTTTCTCTATATGTGCTTGGCCAATGGCGCGACGCGTAGGATTGGGAGCTCCAAATGAGAAATGGTTTGCATTTTTGGATTCAACAAGAAAAATCATGACTACTACACTTGGGCAAGAAATTTGGGCATGATTTGAGTCTCCAGGAGGTCAAAAACACCCAAAACATGGCTTCTCTGCCCCTATTTTGACACACAGGAAGCAGTCTTGGGAGAATGAATATTTGGAGGGGCAAATGAGCTCCAAATTCAAAAATTCCACTTGGGTTGGAAAGTCGATAGGACAAGCGTTCCAATGAGCTCACTTGGGCACATTTTGGACTCCTACAAGTGCCTCAAAACTGGCCTCACAGTGGTCCGGCGCATACAGGAAAGGGTGTGGCGCATATAGGAAAAAAGGCCCAAATTGCCTTTGTTTCGCGAAATTTCGCTTCGTGACTTTTCATAAGTGGGCCCCCTCATCTACACTTCATTTTTTTGGCACCAAAGGCAGGATTTAAAGTATTTTCACTCCATATGGGCATCTATCCAAGTGGCAAAGGAAGGCAAAGGGCCACCCAAGCCATTTGTCATGTTTGTGGCGCTACACCTGTAGCTGATGTTTGGCTCTCCACCTTCATTTTGTAATGATTCAAGTAACTCCCCATCCCTTGAGAATTCTATCTCTTCATGGCACATTCTATATATTGTATGCAAACTATTTGCAAAGGGTTGGTTGGCTTGTAACCTCTGGGAGACTGTGGGAAAGAAACTATGTTTCTGTATTGTATATTTTTTACAGAGGATTAATGAAATGCAGTGGCTCTGTTTCATGAGATTCATGTGGTTGTGAGTGTAGAAAATGTGTCTCTTATGTTTCATATGTATCTTGTTATGTTTCATAGTTCATATCATATTCATTTCCAGTGAAGTTTTCTAAGTTAGCTAAGGTAGAATTCAATTTTATTGCTCTGCTTGTGGGAAAATTTCATGTTCAGTGTTCTTCTTCTGTTGAAAAGGATTCATGTTGTCCATGCCCTTTTCACCTTCTTAATCAATCTCTCCATTCAACACTATCTTAAACTAAATTGCTAGGCTTTCCACCTATCTTGTCTCACGAAGTAATCCGTGCCTTTGTATTAAGTTCTCTGTTCATTGAGGTCCATTGGTCCCATACCATCCCAAAAACACAATCATACACAAAAATTACTTCTCGTGTCCATATTCACTTACTAGCCTAAGATAAACAGTTTGCTGTAAGTCATCTCAAGCCTTTTCGTTTATCTATTCACAGAGTGTGACTCGGAGAGAGCCCTCTCCTATTTTGGCAGGGCTAGCTACCAAACTGAGCGTGGTTTTTGGTTACCCTAAATTTTGCCTTCTTTCAGCCTAAGGCGAATTTAGGTGATAACATAGGTAACGCCTAGCAAGGAGGTGGCAACTTGTTTGCTAATGAACTAGGTGTCAAATTCCCTGAATCATATTCAAATGGTCGTTAAATCTGTTTGCTTCAAGATTGCCCGCAAACACGAATCATTTACCAACTCATCATCCACGTCGGACTTCAAATCCCCTGTCATCTTGCTTTCTGACTTGTCAAATTTGGTCAATCATCGGGACGGATCTCTGTCATTGATCTGAACCCCCCAGATCCTACAGTCATCCTTCATATCAGGCAGACAAGTTGCCCGGTGTTTACCCATCCGATGCGGGCAGTTTTCTCTCTCTTCCGTCAAACGCATGTCGCTCAATGTGTGGCATCTGGTGGGACTTAGTCAAAACTGCTTACTGCCTCGAAGCCTTCCGATATCCTGCCGGTTTTCGGAAAACCCGCGCTACATAACCAAAACAGTTACTTTTCCAAATTTTATAGCGTTTTCGGGTCCAAGAACTTCGGGGCTTTCCTTCACTGAGGGGAATGCCCTGTGATACACGATTGGTGCTTATCATGTATCAGAATCCACCTCTGTTTCTTGATTTGGCCTCCAATTTTGCCAGTTTTGTTCCATTGCGCTTTACCATGGGCCAACAGTCTGCGTGCTCGACCAAGGGTCCTCATTGCTCCACTCTGGACACAACTACAATTGTTATGAGGATTTCTTTTGATAGCTTCAATCTTTACTAGGACTTGAATCTTCTAGCATAATTTGAAATAGTCATGAAAAATTAGAGAGTTTTTAGGATCCAATTCGGATCACGACCTTCCCACTGAAAAATATTTTGGACCACCAAAAGTTGGTTTTCTTTCAAGCATCAATCAAGTGAGGGTATTTCTTCCTTGCTTTCTTAGTTTCTATCCATTTTGCACTGCTTGGTTTTGAACCTTTGAATCTGATACTGAGGTACTCAACATTTCCTCTGCGTGTAGTTATTACCTTCCTGTCCAGAAGTGTATCTTCTTGCAACTCATTAAGATATTCAGGTAATAGATCATCAATAGAAGGCAATTGACTCTGCTCTTCGGGATCTTCAATTAATGAAGGTTCAAATAGTCTCAAGTTGTCTGCATTAACAACTGAGTAGATGTGCATGTAAGTTGGTAGATCAAGGCAAAAAGAATTCTCACCAATTTTCTCATCTTGAAAGGTCCATACCTTATTGGCTTCAAATTCTTACCTTCACCTTGCATTCTATCTTTGTTGATATACAGCCAGAAGTGGTCACCAACTTGGAAACTATGATCCATCGATGCTTGTCATGACTTGCCTTGTACTTGGCTTGGCTCTTTTCCAGCTGTTCCTGTACTTCCTAGTGAATCTATTGGATTTTTCAATGAACTTGGTTGCCTTGTCCACATCACTATGTCCATCAACTGCTATGTCTTTACCAAAGACAAAAACCAAGGGAGACCTTGGTGTGAAACCAAAACAGGTCTCGAAAGGAGATCTCTATGTAGAAGAATGTTTAGCTTGGTTGTAAGCATGCTGCACATAACATAAATGTTCATCCCAAAGTTTGGGATTCTTGCTTCAATAACCTCTGAGCAACTGGATCACTGTCCTGTTGACCACTTCTATTTGGCCATCTATTTGTGGATGAAAAGTTGTGCTTTTCTTTAGCCTGTTGTCCATCAATTCCCACAAGCTTGACCAAAATTTCCCAACAAATCGGGTATCTCGATAAGATATTATGGAAGTGGGTAATCCAAAATGAACCCATACATGCTGAAAGAACAACTTTGTAGTTTGTTGAGTTGTAATCTGTTTGTTACAAGGTATTAAAATGCACATTTTACTGAACCTATCCACAACAACATATAAATAGTCATGACCTTTCCTAGATTTAGGCAGTCCTCCAACAAAGTCCATGGAAACACTTTCGCAAGGATGAGAAGGAACTGGTAGTGGAGTGTACAAGCCTAGTTTTCTATTGTTGGGCTTTCTTTTAGCACACATGGCACACCCTCTTACATATCTAGAAATTGTCTCATTCATTTTCGGCCAATAACAAAATCTTTGCAGTTGTGCAACCGTTTTACTTACACCAAAGTGACCTGATATTAGAGAAGTGTGTGCTTCTCGAATTATCTTTACTCTTTCAGTTTGTGGAATGCATAGCTTCCCACAATGATACAAAAGTTGGTCTTTAATATGATAATCCAATTCTTCTACTCGTTTTCCTTGACTTAAAGTTGTATATACATCTTTAAAATCTATATCTTGAGCATATTGTTCAATGTAGCTCTCATGCAATATTGAATTATGCTTAAGTATAGTAGATGCATTTATAATTGGTCTAGATAACATATCTGCAACTTTATTGTGTATGCCCTTCTTATATCTGATGACTAAATGAAACTGTTGTAGAAAAACCCATCCATCTATAGTGTCTTGATTGCTGCAACTTAGTTTTGGAGTGTAGATATTGAAGTGGTTGATGATCAATATGTATAATTGTCTCTTTGACTAATAAGTAATGTTTCCACTTTTTCACACTCTGTACTAATGCATACAATTATTTTTCATATGTGGGATAGTTAACTACTGCAGAATTAAATGTCTTAGAATGATAACATATGGGTTTTTTGTGCTACATCAACAATGCTCCCATGGCATAGTCACTGGCATTAGTTTCAACCTCAAATGGTCTTTGAAGATTGGGCAGTGCTAATACTAGTGCTATCCTAATCTTTTCTTTCAAGGTGTCGAAGGCTTTTTGCTGTTTGCCTCCCCACTGAAACACCTTGTTCAATCCTGTTAAAGCATGTAAGGGAGCTGCAATTAAGGAAAAGTTAGAAATAAACTTCCTCCAATATTTTGCTGCTCCTAAGAAGCTTCTAACTTCTGTAGCATATTTTGGTTTAGGCTAGTTTACAATGACGGAAACCTTAGTGGGACCTATCTTCAATTCACCACCCCCTACTATACGTCCCAAATAATTCAAAGATGTTTTGCCAAATTCACATTTTGAGAGTTTAACATAAAGTTTTTCTCTTTTCAAAACATCTAGTGTATGCTTAACATGCTTTAAATGCTCTTCCCATGTTTTGCTAAATATAAGAATATAATCTAGATATACAATAACAAAATCATCAAGAAAGGGTCTGAGTACATCATTCATTACTATCATGAAAGTAGCAGGAGAATTAGTTAAGTCGAAAGGCATAACTAGCCACTCATACAATCCTTGCTTTGTTTTGAAAGCAGTCTTCCATGCATCTTTCTCTGCAACTCTGACCTGATAATAACCACTATTCAAGTCTAACTTGGAAAAATAAACAACTTCTTTTAACTAATCTAATAGATCATCTATGTGAGGAAGGAGATAACGATTTTTTATCGTTATCTTATTCAGTGCTCGGTAATCAATGCATATTATTCACGAGCCATCTTTCCTTTTCACCAAAACAATTAGAGACCCACATGGTGATTTGCTAGGTCTGATGAAATCCTTCTCGAGCAGCTCGTATACCTACTTCTTGATTGTTGCATTCTCTAAAGTGGACAACCTGTACATTCCAATGTTAGGAAATGAAGTGTCTTGCTGCAAATTAATATCATGCACTATTTCCTTTTTGGGCGGCAGACCTTTAGGTTCTTGAAACAATACATCATATTCTAAAACAACTTTTTCTAAATCAACTTGTTGTTTAGCATCACAGCCCTCAAATACATTGGTTTTATCAGGTTTCTTTTCCTTTACAACCATCAGCAAAAATTGTTTGCATGAATTTACAATTGGTTTCATCTACCCTGAGTTTATGAGAGTATAATTATTCTTGAACTTATGAGCTCTTACAATATATTCGGTTCCATCTTTAACGAGTAGATACTTGTTCTCAGCTCTATAGAAAATATCTTTTCTATCATACAAGTA
>APFE031533046.1:7282-23462 GCA_000404065.3 Pinus taeda
AGCGACTTCTTTACTTAGAACGGCTGGATGAGACTTGTCGTCTAGCCTCCTTATCTATTGAAGCTCAGAAGAAGCGAGTGAAAACTCACTTCGATAACACTGTTAACTCCCACTCTTTCATCGAGGGAGACCTAGTACTGCTCTATGATCAAGCTAATGATAAGCTAGGGGCAGGAAAACTCGAGCCTATGTGGCATGGGCCCTATATTGTGAAAAGAGTTTTACAAAAAGGTGCCTATGAGCTTATAGATTATGAAGGTAATCCCCTGGATAGGCCCCGAAATGGGCTTTATCTCAAAAAAATATTATGCATGAGTCCAGGCACTCTCTCTTTTTGTACATACGTATGCTTTCAGCAGTGTGTTATGTGTGCGTGTTTGTTTAGTTTTTATTTTGGTATGTCGGCATGATTGCCGCTTATTGTGTCTTTTGCTTCTTGAACAGATGTCTAGATCACCTTACGTTGGTTTCGTTGATGGTGCTTCCCACAGTACTCACAACTTGTCATTTGCGGCATGGGTGATCTACGATCCTCATGGTGAGTTAGTCGATATTCAAGGGGTTTGTCTGGGTTGTACGACGAACAATGTTGCTGAATATAGTGTTGTGATTGAATTATTAGTTGAGGCAATTAACCTCGACATTCGCCCATTGGTTGTGAACTTGGAATCTCAGTTTGTAGTCCATCAACTCAACGGGCGTTATTCCGTCAGAAATCATCGGATTTTAAGGTTGTATTTACGTGTTAAGTGATCAGAAAGGGATTTTGATTTCATTACTTATCAACACATTCTAAGACGACTTAATACGTTAACCGATGCATTAGCTAATTATGTATTGGACAGGAATTTGCATAACATGTGAATCAACATGATACAAGAAGCATAAAGTACAATAGACCATAAAACATAAGTATATATATATATATGTGTGTGTGTGTGTGTGTCCAAAATGTTTGCACCCTGTGCATCATCAAAAAATAATACATGTTTGTCTGAATACATCCGGAGACAACATGTCTCTCAAAAAATATACATGAAAAGAAAAGCCTAGATGTCTAGTCTCGGTGGTTCTCATGATAGCACATCACCGCCCGCACTAGATGCCTCAAGAGATAGTGGATGCGATTCCGCACCCCTATTGTGTGCCTCTGATAAGCTAGCGAGATATCCGCTAGCCGAGCATAATCCGGGATCCCTCGAGTGATAGCCTCAACGTTCTGGATAAGCTCCCCTCTGTCACCGCCCTCCTCCTGAGGATCTGCTCCTGCTGCTGCTACTACTGGATGTCTTCTCGCAATGGAAGACAAGCCAGCTGGATGCTCTGGGCCGACATCTGCATGTGCATATAAAGGCCATTAGGACAAGCATGTACTAACAAAAAAAATCATAAAAATACAAAATCAAAAAATGAGGACATACCAATCTCCTCGTCCCAGTCTTCTCCCTCCGGAAGGGGAAGGTCAGGGTCTCCAGTGAATTCTGTCCCCGCATATGGCTAGTCTTCCACCATGATCAGTTGGCAGTGAATCCTCCTGAAGAACTCTGGTCTGAAGGCCATCTGCTGGCCACCACCACCCCTCAGCATCAGTGCCGCCCATCAAGCCGTCCTCGGCTCTCGAGGTGCTAGGTCTGCCAAAAAGGCACCTTGGCCCTAGAAGCTTGGCACATGTTCCAGGAAGAACGTCACCAAGATGGAACCATACCCGAACTATTGCAGCTTTCCCTGCTTGGCCTTTGTCAGCTGCCTCTTCATATTGGTCGTCACAGCTGACGCCCAATTGAAGACTGTTAGGCGAAGACATTCCATCGCTAAAAGAAGATGGTTCTTCGTGGCTTCGTGGGGTGCTTGTGCCCCCGCAGCTCGTGTAAAAGTGAATAATAATGTCCGTAGTGTCAAGTCCTGAACGGTGGGGATATCCACCTTCGAACTTCCCTGCCCATATTTTGCCTCCGGGCAAATTCGGTCCTTCACCTCATCCATCTTCTCTCCAGATGGCCTGCTCCCAGTCAATCGAGGCACCAGCCCTCGTCGCGACAATCCAGTCAAGAAATAGACATCTGATACGTCCAAATCGAGTACCTGATCCCCTATCCGGAACACCTGTTCCTCCACGTCCCATAAGTCAAACAAGTACTGTAGGAGCTCTGGCTGAGCTCGCAAATAGGATAGCATGAAGAATTTCTTGAGCCCACATGCTCTTAGAGCTTCCATGCAATCCTCGTTAGCTAGGGCTAATGTGTCCACTTGGTCATGTTCCCTTTCCTTCCATTTCATCACCATTTTTACGAATTGCCCTGCAAAAAACAAGTCAAAATGATGCATTAAAATCTCATACAACTTGAAATTGCAGCTAAAATGGGTTTTTAATTTGTTAAAATTGGCCGAGAAATGCGTGCGGCCATTGGCGCGACTATTTCTAAAACAGACGCGCCCATGCGTGCACGCCCTATGGGGAATTTTCCCCATTGGCGCGGGTCCGTGCCCGAAACCCACGCCAATGGGCGAAACCCCTAGATTTGAAATTCCCCCCATAGGAAATCAAAATGCAATCAAAAAAAAATTTCAAACGGATGAAAATGAAGCTAAGGACAAGACCACTTACCTAGCACTGACGGTGCTCGAAATGGTCCACTGGATTGGCTGCAATCGTCAACTGAAGGTCGCACTCCAAGAAGCCCTAATGTCGCTCTCAAAAGGTAAAAAGTGAAAAGTAATTTTTATTTTACTATTTTCACCTTTTTATAGCTTTTTTACCATGATTAAGCTTTAAAAAGTCATTATATGAATATTTTCATGGATATTTGTGTCAAAAATGGGTTTTACGTCGATTTTTTGTGCAGCAACAGGTACTTATGGAGCTTTCATGATGAAACGAGTTGTATTTTATACTTTTTCGGACTCGGTAAATACACGAAAAAGTCACTTTGGAGTCATCTTTTGCTCTTTTCTGACTCTCTAAACGTGAAAAGAATGCCGAGTTGGTCCTCTCATCTTGTTAAATGGATATGAAAGGCGGTCATCTTTAAACCCTTTTCCGACCGTTTAAAAAATGAAAAGATTGTCGGACCCTTGTCGTTTCCAGTTCGTTAATGGTCATGAAGCGACGTGGTTTTGATCGCTTTTTTACCTTTTCAGATCAGAGTCGCTATTATGAAAATTAGTCCTCGATCGTAATGATCGGGCAGTTCTTTCGAGCATTGTTTTATACTTTTTCGGGCTCGAGAGACACAACTTTACGAAAAAGGACACCCCCGGAGTTTCCTTTTAGCTGTCTTTTCAAACTCTCTAAATATGAAAAGACGCCGAGTTCTTTCTTTTTCAGACTCGTTAAAACTTGATGACACTGGATTCCATCATGGTGACGCCTCTCAAGCATATGCTATCCCTGTCAAGCTTGCCATCCAAAAATAACCAGGGTACTCGCCAGAAATGGTGGGGGAATAAAGGAACCATAATCATCGTCGTGTCGGCAGTATGTCGCTCTTGAACATGGCACTTGTCTTCATTCGTGTCTAGGTGGGGACATCTCATCTTGTTTCACACTTGCCTCCATGGGTTTGGGTTATCCTGTTTGACCATTCATCTTCTCATTGCCTTGTCACCGTGACCCCTGATCATTTGATGTCAAATACTGCCAAGTCCATTGTCGTGCCGTCGATATGTTCGAGAGAAGTTTACCTCTGTAGGATACTCAACCTCCCTCTGATACCTCACACAAAACATTTTATCCTTCTCTGTCTCGTGTCGATGAAGTGGGAAACATTATGGCCCACCTTCGATCAAAGTCACTTCTTGTCGACTTCAGCTCATTATCCGGGAAGTTGACTTAGAGACTCCCTTCAGGTACCTTGGAGCCTGCATGCCTCAATGACGGTTTCTTCGTATTCAACGCAAGGTTTTCATCATTGGCCTTCGATCAGATGACTCTACGAGTGTTCGAGACCGGCTCACTGATTCGCACGTCGTGGATTGTACCTATAGTACCTTGAGGACCATTGTCATTATTGGTGGTACCTCTCGCGTCTATTAACAGTTTTCATCATTGACTGGTAATCAGACGATGTTCTCGCATGTTCGACTTCGACTCCTATATTCGCATGCTTGAACTTGTACTTTGTTCGGGTTGAGTTGGAGCGCAAGACCCTGGATTTTGTATGTTGAGATCCAGGCTGCATTTTGTGGATTATTATAATCACTACATGACTCATTCACTAGATGGTTGCGACCATGCCTGAGTCTATTCATTGATCCTCATTGGATTGCTGTGTCTATACCTGGGATCCAAATTTTTATGTAATCTACTATGGATGGCTGCACCCATACCATGTACATCATGTATTTGAGCTATCAGTTGTACTTCATACAGGTTCTCCGGCGGCCGTGTTTTCAGTCGACCATGTTCTTGTAAAGCACTTCACCCCTCTCTCTCTCTCGCTTCATGCTTTAGGAGGCATCTGTTACATAGTATTTTGTCATCGTCCCTGTTATCCCTTCTCCCGTACATTGGAGGACCTATTCCGGGACCTGTGAGAAGTGACATGACTTGAAAAAACCTGCTTTGTATCCCTTAAAGTATGTACTCTATATGCCCTGAAGACACCTTCTACAAAATCCCCAAAAATATAGCCCTTTCTCCATTGGCATTGTTCCACAGTGTATTTCTCGCGCCAATGGGGTAAATCCTCCAAAGAGGGCGCGCCAACTGGAACTCTGTCTTAGAGTCGCACTAGCGCCAACCCAGTTGGGTAAATTTTTTAACCATGAAGATTCCAAAGGTTCATTCCACATTATCTATAAGGTAATTCCAGTTTTAATTGTTTTAGTTGGGCTTCGTATCTCCCTAGGAGGGAAGTAGTTCTCCACCTCTCATGGAAGCTTCCTTATGATAAGTACAATCCCATGAATCAAGTGGATGATCTTATCTACTCCTCCTATCTCTATATAAGCTTGTTCCTTCCCCTTTGACAAGCTAGTTGGTAATTCTTGGTGGATAATTCTAGTTTTCAAGCTCCAAAAGTCTGAGGATTGCTAAGCTCATCTTGCAACAGGTCTTGTGTATCCCTATGAGGCTAAATATTTAAGGAGGAGATCCATGTCCAAGTTATCAAGGAGAGAGAGGCTTATTCCCATCCCTAAAAGCTTTGCAAGGCATGTGTTGCTGATTCACCCAGCCAAAGGAGGATTTTTCGTCAGAACTTGGTTGTATTCTCTTTTGTTTTATCAATAATAATAGACGACTATCATTATGGTTCCACTCATGTGGCTTTATTATGATGTTTGAGTTGTATCCTTTCTGACTGATACATAGTTGCATTTCCCGGATTTAATGCTTGTATTTGTCTTGTTCTTCGCATGTGCAGGTGTCTATTCACGGAGATCGTGAGGATTGTGACCAGCTGAAGTGAAAGAAAGGAAGCAACGACCCTTCTACAAATATAAGCATTGGATTCGAGGTAGGCTCTCATCTTGGCCTTTACTTTGCAATTAGGAACCTGCGCGTTAGCATTGTTTGATTGTTGCTAGACCTCAGTTAGGCTAGTGGGATCGCCTTTTTCCACAGAGGGGATTTACCTACACAACACTTGGCACAGGTGAAGGAATGGAGGAATGTTGTGCTCCAATGCATTATTTCCCACAACCTTAGTAATGGTGTAAGGACCATGTCGGCGTGGTCGGAGCTTCTGATGGGTTTTCGTAAGGCATTCTCTCTATAGATGTAACCAAACTTTGTCACCCACCTGAAACTTGTGTGGTACCCCTGTGGGTGAGGAGAAGTTGTTCTTGTGTTCTTCCATGACCGTATCCCTTTGCTACTGCTACTGCATGGAAGAACCCTTTTTCGGGGTCATGGATGTAGCAACGATCTTCCCCTTATGTTGGGAGTGAACCAGACAGAAAATGAATTTCCTAGTCTGGGAGATGAGCTTGATGCCTTTCTTGGCAGTGATCGAAGAGGTGGAAGTAGGTGGGGCTGCCTCCTGTATCCTGTATAATAAATTATCCAAAGAAATAATGACAGTGCAAGGCCTTGACTCATACACAACATGTCGCCTCCACAAGTATGGTTGGCCTAAATGTACATTGCAAACATCCAAAGGTGTAACATCAGACAATACCTCATCTGTGAAGGGCTTGATGTTGTAGGGAAGGTGGCACTGCTGGCAAACTTTGAGATCTCGTCCTTCATGAAGCCACCCAACATTGTACGGCTGCTAGTGTGGTGTAGTCGGTAGGCCCAACTGCTTCACGACCTCTGCTTAAATGAGGTTCTTTTGGCTACCACTATCGAAAATGAATTGCAGTGGTGAACCTTTCACCCACATCTGTGAGTGGAAAAGACATTCCCCCTCTTATGGATCTTCGTACTCATTTTTCTGGATCATGGTGGGGGCAACAGTGGCACTAAGATCCACATCAATGATCTTCTTCCCTTTTCCATTCCCCTTCTTGGGTTTTAGCTCAGGGTCCAAACATGCATTTGATTTGGAAGCCTTTGGCTTCCAAATCAGATGCATGTTTGGACTTTGGCTTCGACAAGTTTTCTTGGGTCACCCTGCCTTGGCTTTGTCCTTTGGTCTTTGGATTTGCAGATCCTTAGTCTCGCTTCTTTTGTTGAACTTTTGCTTGATTTTGATAGCGTATCCGTATGTCGTGCCTATTAGCACCTAAATCTGCCTTAGGATGAAGGAAGGAAAAATTCAGGGTAACAACAAACCACACTTAGTCTGGTAGCTAGCCCTACTAGAACAAGAGAGGGCTCTCTCCGTGTCACGCTCAGTGAATAAAGAAATTATATGGTCTGAGGTGACTTAGAGTGAAATATTGATTCAGGCTAGGTAAATAAATATGGAAACAAGAAGTAAGTGTTTAAGTTTCTGGGATATATGGGACCAATGAACTAACAATGAGCAGAGAATTTAACACAAAGGCACAGATTACTTCATGAGGCAAGAAAGGTGGAAAGTCTAGAAATTAAATTTGAAATAATGCATATTGGAAAGATTATTTAGGAGGGTGAAAAGGGAATAAACACATGAATCCTTTTCAACAGAAAAAGAACACTTAACGTGAAACTTTCCCACAGGCAGAGCAATAAACATGAATTCTACCTTATCTTACTTAGAAAATTTCACTGGAAATGAATATGAATGTACTGTGAAACATAATGAAATACATATGAAACATAAAGATAACATTTGCTACACTCACACCACATGAATCTCATGAACCAGAGCCACTTCCTTTCATTAATTCTCTGTCAAAATATACAATGAAGAACTGAGTTTCTCTCCCACAGTCTCTGAGAAATTACAACAAACCCTTTGCAAATGGCTTTTCATGCAATAAATAAATTTTCCCATTGGGAAATGGAACGACCCAAAGCTGGGGAGTTTTTCAAATCATTACAAAATGGAAATGCAAAGCCAACCATTAATGACAGGTGCAGCATTACAAAAATGACAAACGGCTTGGGTGACTGCTCGCCTTCCTTTGCTACTTGGATAGGAGCCAACCTTTAGTGAAAATACTTTAAACTTTTCCTTAAGTTCCAAAACATATGTAGTGTAAATGAGCGGTACCACTTGGAGAAAGTCGTGAATCGAAATGTCGCAGAGCGGAAGTGATTTTGGCCTTTGGGTCTATATGTGCCACGCCAAAATCTATATGCGCTGTGCCACTTTGGAGGCGATTTTGAGGTACCTGCTGGAGTCCAAATTGTGCCTAAGTGTGCTGGTTGGAAATCCATACCTATCTACTTTCCAACCCAAGTGGAATTTCTGAACTTAGTGCTCATTCTCCCTCCAAAACCTCATTCTTCCAAGACTACTTCCTGTGTGTCAAAATAGTGGCAGAGAGGTCATTGTTTGAGTGCTTTTGACCTCCTGGGGACTCAAAACTTGCCCAAACTTCTTGTCCATGCACCAGCTATCATGATTTTTCATACTGAATCCAAAAATGAAAACCATTATTGGTTTGGAGCTCCCAATCCTAAGCGCTGCGGCGTACAAGGAGAAAAACCCTGTTTTGTGCCCAAAAATTTTTCAAGTGACCAAAATTGTCCCACGTTTTTTGAAATTTGGGTTGGAGGTTCTCTATGAGGTGTTATGCTAGGCCACAGAGGCTTCAGCCAAAATTCAAAGCCGATCTTGCTCTTTTTTCCTCTTTTTTCTTTGTGTCGCTCTCCTCAATTTCACCTTCAAACTCCTTATATGAGCCTTTGAACTCATGTTTCATGCCCTGTAGTGATAAACCATCCACCTCAATATGGTTTTGTCCTTGTCAGCCTTCACTAGTAGTCTCTCAAGGTGGATGTTGATATGCTCGAGCCAAGACTCTCGATCATTGTTAATTTCTTGCTCTAATGGAGTGAGCTCAATCCTCCTACGTTGGGTAGCTTGGCCATTCTCATGGATGTTTTGTAGCTCCATGATCTCATGCTGGTCTTCGATCTGTTTGTTCCTCTGCTCCAAATACCTGATAATCCACTTATCCCTCTCCAGATTGAGTGACAAGTCTTGGATCTCTGTTTGTTGCTCCTGGATGGTCCTCATAAGTTTGACACTCTAACGCATCTGCATCATCATCATGAACGAGGATGAAGTGGCCTCTCGTTTACCTAATGGCCCCTCGTCATGCATGGGCTTCTTTCCCCTTTCTTGTACCTATGTTTCCAATTTCGGAAGCGAGTCCCCCTCCACCCCGGGTGGAGATAACACTTGCTTTGCTGCTGTAAACAAATGTATTCTGCCTCTCTAATAGGTGATGAATACTGGCATAGTAGTGGTCTCATGGCGCTCATACTGATGAGAAGGACCACCTGTCTCATGTTAAACCTCTGATAATACCTGTGAAGTGCTGAAGAGGTCACGGGAGATGAATTCATCCCAAGTAATTCCCTGCAATCCCAGCTGATGAACCACCAAAATCTTAATAAGAGCAAAATGATAAACACTGTTAAGTTGCTGCTGAGGGGTCTTGTGCTGCATGAAGTTATTCATCCTCTCTATGTTCCTGCAAATGAAATATGGGATGTTCGTCATCCGTACCCTGGTAAAGTGCATGAGCAACATGATGTGATAGGCATATAAACGAGAGAACCTCCCCTCACAGCTGAAATATTTCATGATCAATTTCATGAGTGGAGCATATTCATCTTTCAAATACCGGAATGGAAAGACTCTTTGGAGTTGCCTCAAGAAACTCACCTTAATGTAAGGCTCATAATGCTATCGATTAACCTTTTGTTTCTTGTGCCATTGTTCTCCAATGTTCGGTATATCGGTTGCTAATGAGACAGTTTCAGGTGTCAGTGTGAAGGTGACCCCAGCTAAGATAGAGTGATCTCCATGTAGGTGAAGCACAAAAACATGGGCCAACTCATGATGAACTCGAACACTAGCTACCTTTTGAGAAAACTCCAAACATGACAAATGCTGGAAACATGACATAGCAAGAGGGCATGCCTACAATTATGTGAGGGTGGTTGGCTCATCCCTAACATGTTTGCCACTTTTGTGATGTCTCCGGGGAGCCTGTTCTTCTGACGATGAATCACTTTGGATTTCCATATCATAGGCCGATGAATGCTTAGATGCCATGACTGCTGTATATGGACTGTGCTTGGGCTTCCCTTCGATAATGGTAGTGAAACTATGTGATGTAGTGATCTCTGCCGCCAAGGGGAACAATGCAAAAAGGGAGTGTTAGGAAGGGGAATAATATGATGGGATTAGGGGTTATGGGGGGGGGGATTTTGCTTAGGGACATGTAGGAGGGTTTGGGGATTTTATAAGGTAGGGTTTTGGGGTTTTATAGTTGAAAAATAAGTGGATGGGATAGGGAATAGGGGTTTAGTAATGTTTTAGGGTAGGGAAAATGGGGAGAAATGGGATAGGGGGGAAGGGAACAATGGAAAGAAGTAAAAAATGAGAGGTGAAAAAGGAGCTTTGGCATCAACACAACAAGTTTGCAACCCTAGCAACAATGGTTTTGATGATTTCAAGTGGTAGGGTTTATTAGTTTTATTGCAACTATACATGGCTATAAACCATCATCATGTTCACAAAATTTGATGAGCAACCCAGATTTAGACCCTACCTGGCAATTGGAAGGGATTCAAAGCGATTTGATGCAAATTTGGCACAAATTCGGGCCTTTGTGGGTGTGCGTCGCGCAGAAAACCCAGTGAACCGTGCTCTGTGTGTGCGCTGCGCCCGTGTATTTCCACCACTGTGGGGTCACGCCCTGTGCGCCACGCTCTCTATGTGCGTCGCGCCCCTCTGTCTGTGCACTATGCCCTTGACAACTCCTCCAAACTCACCCAAAATGCGTGCTAGCTTTCTCACACTCACTTTGCAATGTTTCTCTCTACCTTGGTATGCAAAATGACTATGTTCCTTGTGGAAATTCTTTATAAAGATATTTCGAGTCATGGGTTTGATTTTTGTTTCTTCAAACCCCATTTTGCTAATGTTTTGTTTTCACAATTTTCTCTGATTTAATGCAACTCTGTATTTCACTTTTCCCTTTGAATTTTTAGCTAAAATGATGAAATTTTTGGCACTTTTTGCAGGGGTTGTTGACATGGTATTTGGCCAAGGAAACCATGACTGCGCCTGAAGATATCAACTGGAAACGTTTTTGAAAATTATCACAAATGACACACTGTTTGACTTTTCTTCAAAACAGAGTTTTGAAGAACAATCGTAATCTGTCAACATGACGATCAAATTCTTTAAATCATAACTTTGTAAGGGCCTCCCTCTAGCCTGCATGGCTTTATTGGACATGTTTGAAGACCAATTTATCTAATCCCTAGACCTAATGACTAAAAATGACTCTCGTCCGTTAAAAGATCGAGCATTGACTGTCATGGAATTTAGTGAACATTGACAAAATACCTAAGCCAGCAGGTGCCAGACATGAGGGGAGATGAATGACAAGACCTTCCCGTCAAATTATGGCATGCCCCTGGTGGAATGCAGCTGAGTGAATGGAGCAATACTCCTAAAAATGAAATGCAGAAAAAGTTTTTGATCTCTGACGAAGGACTGACAAGACCGACTCTAACATTGGCTCCAATGGGGGATGGTAGCTCCTTGGAGGTGCCAAGTGTTATCACTCAAGTTGTCCCTAAGCTCTTTAAGGGATACGGCTGAGGTAACCACAAACCAATCTTTGGATTGCAGGTTATAGCCTACCTGCAATCAGAGAGGGCTCTCTCTTAATGATTTAACTTTGTTGATGATGATTTTAGGCTAGTTGTTGAGTTCAGGGGTTTTGATTTTTTGTTTGGATGGAAGATGCATGTAAGGAAGATAATTCCAAGCATAGAGGTAATGTAAAGTGTGATAAGTTTCAAACCATTGGGTATGGAGTCATGGATTAAGGCTTGCTGTTGCATTTTCTTGGTCACAAGAGGATTATGGAGTGGGATAGCCACACATGAGACAATTATCAATTTGCTGAAAGGATGGAATGATGGTCAGGGATGAAAGGAAATTAAGAATCTTTCATCAAAACTGACAGGGAGGAGAAGTGAATGAATGGTTTTCTAGGATCAGTTAAGAATTCCTAAACTATCATTCATAAGTGAAAGAAACATCTTAAACAAGATCATTTAAGTATGCATGTTCATAACTATTCCTGATGAAAACATGAAAAATTGTAGAAATTGAGCCTAGGGTGCAGCTAAGCAAATCCTAAACTATTCTTCTTTTCTGCAATTTAGATGGCAGATTGATGATAAAACAAACATGAAAAAAACTAACAGAGTTAAGAAACACTTATTGAACCATGTAGAAGCACAGGAATTCCACAGTCACTCCTTGGACAATTAAACACAGCAGACAGTTTCAGAATCCATGCTTTCAGCAGTCTTTGATTATAGAAAGTGTCACAGTTACAGTGCAAGTCTCTGCTTGAGGAAAATATCGAAATACCAAAGATCAAGCAACTAAACAACCAACCAATCCCTACTCCATTTTTCAGGGTGGTATATATAAGCAAAATATCTAAAGTTATTTATTACAACCGACCTAAACAGGTCTGCAGGAAAAAGCTTTTTAAAAACCTAATTGTTGCTGGAATTAAATGCAAGTAAGTCCTTTGGGCTGTGCCAGAGGCAGCTGGATCAAGTTGAGTTAATGGGGTGTCCTGTGTGACTCGGTGCAGTGTTTCTGTCATAATTGTGCATTGAGTTCTGGTCCACTGGTCTCCTGTAAGATTAATGTGCAGCCATTTGTGCTGGTGAGCTTTTAATGGTTCCTTAACTGCTTCTTGACTTTCAGAGCCTCTCTTTTAATGTTGGATTTGCCTCGAGCCCTGAGAAAATCTCCTCTGATACACTTTTCCGCTACATTGATAGTCTCCGTCGCTTCCTGATAATCTTCTACATGCTTTTTATCTGTATATTTGATCTGATACTCTTTAATCTCTGTTCCTGGTCTCTCTCTGTCGTTAAATACGCTTAAATTGGAAAAATCATGCTTTTTCGGGCCTTTTCGGTGCAAAAACGGCCGAGGAATCAAAATATTCCCTAAAGATTCTCCGATATGGCTCATTTCCCATAGCGATGCGTGATTAGAGCTTCGCGCTAATCGCGCATCGAAAACTGCCTCTATTTTTCATTCTGGAGCTCCGAAGCTTGACTTTCGCGCTTGCACATTTTTCTATTTTTGACTGCTGATGTCAGCATGACGTCAGCGGCACAATGGATGACGTCAGCAATGGGGTCCTCTGGTACAGATATGACATCAGCAAGGTGACGTGGCAGTACGGCTGGGTGACGTGGCAGTGACACGTGGCAGTAAGGCTAGGTGACATGGCAGTGACACGTGGCAGGGTGACGTGGGCCGGGCGCAGGCGGTGAGGGGCGAGGTGGAGGCGACGTAGCGGGGTGACGCGGCGCTCCTTTAACCTGAGGGGAGGGCGGTTTTGTAGTTCATCGGACCGCCTTTGGTATGGAGGCAGTTTCTGTCAGGGGCGGCCCGATGCAATGGGAAGCTGCCACCTGTCCCGGTGTACGATGGTAAAACCGTCGGACATCGGGTGGTAACATGCCAATACATAAGGGCGCCCGATATGAACAGGGGCCATCGGATCTGGGGGAGACAATCTGACGGTGGATGGGAGGCGAAGGTGCGTGGGACTTAATAAAAGAGCGCACGAGTTAAAGTTTAATTTTTCCACGGCACGAGTGGGTTTAGACTTTAGGAAACGGGTTAATGGGTTTAGGCGCTTGGTGATTTATTAAACAAACATTAATAAATTCCAAAGGAAATGCACGGAGGGGGATTTTTCATTTGGAGAAGGTTTCTTTGTGCTTTGGAAGGATTCCAAACACTAGGGAAGGGGAATTATGCAGAGATGAGGGTTGTTACTAAGGTCCAGGTGACTTAGTAATTCCCAGAGAGATACTTATGGTTATATTTCAACTAGGGGGAAGGGATATTTACATAGGGGATTATTTACATAGTTTTAGTAGGGGGATGGGGAAAAATATAGGGAGTTAAATAATAATGTCAGTAGTTAATATGGAAATGACAAGAAAGCGCTAAGTTTCAGAGATCTTAGGCTTCAAAGGGGAGATAGAAATTTGTAGAGAAAGTATTGACCCTCCTTGAGTGAAGCAGATCTTCACCAAGTCAAGTGAAATGGAAAATGATGAACTAAGAGATATCAAGCAGGTCTTGACCTCTTCAGGGGAAGTTAGTCAATGATTTAGGGAAGAGGAAGAAAGGGAAGTTAGTTATGCCTGATTTGAGCTCCTCTAGATGAAACTGCCTGATGACTGTGACCTGAGTAGAGATGATAATTTCAAAACATAGGATTGATCAGAAATCAAGATTCTGCAACCTCAAAACTACTTACCCAGCCTACTTACCTAACATTTTTTCTTCTTTTGATTTGGGTGCACTTAGACTTGCAGACCCATCATTTCAACTTTTTCTTTTTATGCCTTCCTATCTACAAACTACCCTTATTTCTTCCAAGGGCCCAGATTAAGTAGTTGGGCTCCTTTGATTCTCTACCTATCTAAAATATGCCAAGCTTAAGCTGTTTGGACAGATTGTTCATTCTCTATATTCTAAAACAGGAAATTGAAACCTAGGGAGACCAAGATTAGGTTGTTTGGGCCTCCCTTTAGCTGAAAATTCTACAAAATTGGAATGACTCTTCAAAATTGGAATGCAGTAGATGAACTTTGAGTAGCATTCTTTCATGGCCTCTTTCTTTGGTGACTGTTTAGCAAATGTGGATCATTGCAGCATGCAAAGTATGACATATTTGGCCTAAAAAATGTCAATCATGAAATATGAGTAACCTGCTGCAGCAGGAGGCTAACAGTGGCTCCACTTGGGGATGGCTTCTCCTTGTGAGAAGCCAAGAACAGCAGGTCAGATTGCCTTGATTCTTCTATTATTGCTATGCTTTGAAACTTCTTAGTGCTGACTGTTGGATTGATTTGAACTTTTGGACCACACACAGCACTTTCCCTCAACTGATTTGCTAGTAAATTATGTAGCACCGCCTACTTTCTTCTGCATGCTTCAGTATCTGGACCGTTACAAAATAAAATCAAAGTGCTGATATATACAAAAATTTTATGTACAGAAAATAACACCGTCTGTTCTTTCTTTCAAAAGGGATCATTGTAATGTTTTAGCATTCGGCCATTAACAAGGCATTCTTTAGATGTGCTACCATCCAGAGATTTGAGAAAATATGTGTTATTGCCTTGCACAACACTGATAATGTATGCGCCTTTCCACAGAAAATCGAATTTTGAATGTTTGCCCTTGTCCTCTCTTTGTGAGTCCCATCTTAGAACTTTGTTGCCAACCGAGAAATCCTCTGCTTTAGCTTTCTTATCAAACATCCTTTTGATTTTTTCTTGCAACATTTGAGCTCTGTCATAGACTTGCTCTCTGGTTTGTTGAAGATGAATGGTTTGATTAACTCTTCTATGCATGTCATTTGGTTCAGCCTGAATTTCCTGCAACAGTTTAATAGTAGGAATTCCCAACGATGAAGGAAATTTGGCTTCCATGCCATATACTATCTCATAAGGGCTCATCCCAATGGATTTCTTAGTTGAAAGTCTGTCTGCCCACAGAGCATTTGTGAGTTTCCTGTGCCAGTTCTTTTTGTTTTCCTCCAACAGTTTCTTTATGATATTGATGAGGCTTTTGTTGGATGATTCAACCAAGCCATTAACTTGAGGGTAGTAAGTGTTACACTGAAATTTGTCACCATGACTATCTGCAGTTAATATGGATCCATCAATAGTCATATTATCCTCCTTGTCAAGCCTCATACCTCTGCTCTTCATGTCAAACTTCAAAAAGAGAGAAAGTCACTTAAAAACATGTTTATCTCTGGGTACGCAGGTTCTCTCTACCTTTCCTGCGTGTACGCACTCCATATACATTAGACCTGCGTAGTAATACGCTCTGTATACTAAAGCTAGGGTGCGTACCCCTGTAAAGGTCAAAAGGCGCAAGTTTCATCTTTAAAAAGTTACTTGTGGTCACTTCTAGAGCCTTCTAGAAGAGTTCTTGACGAGTATTGAGCGCCTCCAGATGGTTCATGCACCCCTATGATAGAGGAGCTTATCCCATCAAGAGAGGAACTACCCCATCCAAAAGAGGGAGTATCCCATTGATGTTGGAACTGAATAACTTCCTCTAGAATACTATAAATACAGGCATTGGGTCAGAGGAGGGGGGGTTGAAAGCTGAACATTCTATAGGGTAGATGCTGCTGGAATTAGGACTTCCATTGTTGACTTGTGAGGAGAGATCACTATCCTTCCTTGTTGCCATATTGGGAGTGGGTGAGCTTGTCAAAGTAGAGGAAATCTCTTGCTGGACCCTGGGAGGAGCTTGCACAACACCAAGGCTCAGGTTGTAATGGTTCCTTTTGTTTCCTTAATACAAATAAGTCCATTCTTCTCAATGATTTGTTAATGAATTATTTCATGTACTCCTTGGTCTATATGATGAATATGCTTTGTTTTATGATGAATATTCAGGTGTTATGTAATCGTTGCTTTGTTAGTGTATGCAGGTCTTAAAGTGAAGGAGGAGCTCATCTGGATCGGTAAGGCTGGACTGCTACAATGAGCGTTGGACCTAAGGTAAGATCGGAAAACACTTGATCTCTCATAGAATAA
>APFE031533048.1:38180-64360 GCA_000404065.3 Pinus taeda
ATGGTCTGTATTAGACCAGACATTGCACATGCAGTGGGAGTATTGAGCAGGTTTATGTCAAAACCAGGGAAGGAGCACTGGACAGCAGTGAAGCGGGTTTTCAAGTATTTGCGTGGCACTAGTGATTATGGTTTGTGCTACCAAGGAAGACCAGGATTGGACAGAGTGTTGGATATTCGTGGCTTTGTTGATGCAGACTGGGCTCGAGATCTAGATCATAGAATATCTACAAGTGGGTATGTGTTTAACCTATTTGGAGGTGCAGTCAGTTGGATGAGTAAGAAACAATCTGTAGTGGCACTATCAACTACAGAGGCAGAATACATGGCAACCACTCATGAAAGCAAGGAAGCAGTTTGGTTGCAGAGATTGTGTTCAAGTATGGGGTTAGTATTGTGTTCAAGTATGGGGTTAGTACAAGGAGCTATAAGGATAGACTGTGACAGCCAAAGTGCAATTTTCTTGGCAAAGAACATTGCTTATCATTTAAAGACAAAGCACATTGATGTTCAGTGTCACTTTGTGAGGGATATGGTAGAAGACAAAAAGGTGTTGTTGGTAAAGGTAGACACTTTGAAGAATACTGCAGATGCATTAAAAATATCTGTGAGCTCTGAGAAGTTCTCTTAGTGTAGAGAAAAAATGGGCATTGCAGGGATGGATAAATGACTAAGCTCTCGTGTGGAAAGAAAACAACAAGTGGGAGAATGTTGTGTTGTGTTATATTATTTCCATCCTTAGTTGCGCCGATTGCGTAGTGCGGGGGTCACAGGGGTTTACGGGGGGGGGGTATCCCCCCTATATGGGATACGGCGCAGCGCCCTGGGGAAAAAAAATTGGACCCTATATTAGGTTGGGCGGACCTACCTATGGTTTTGTGCGTGGTTTTCGCACGTGGTTTTGGACACGATGGTTTTCGGTCCATAGTATTGGATGCTTCGACATGTATATATATGTATTGTAACATGAAAGGAACATAATGAAAAATCAATTTGGTAGTCTCGGTTTTGGGATCCAGGGGAAAATATCTATGTATCTTTGTTTTATGTGTTATGCTCTCGCATTATTTATTTTCTGTGTTTTAGGATTCGTTTGCAAGAAAAAAAATGGACCCTATATTAGGTTGGGCAGACCTACCTATGGTTTTGTGCATGGTTTTCACACATGGTTTTGGACGCGATGGTTTTTGGTCCATGGTATTGGATGCTTCGGCATGTATATATATGTATTGTAACATTGAAAGGAACATAATGAAAAATCAATCTGGTAGTCCCGGTTTTGGGATCCATGGGAAAATGTCTGTGTAGATGTGTTTTATGTGTTATGCTCTCACATTATTTATTTTCTGTGTTTTAGAATTCATATGCTAGAAAAAAAACTAGACCCTATATTAGGTTAGGCAGACCTACCTATGGTTTTGCGCATGGTTTTCGCACAAGGTTTTGGATGTGATGATTTTTGGTCCATGGTATTTGATGCTTCAGCATGTATATATATGTATTGTAACATTGAAAGGAACAGAATGAAAAATCAATCTGGTAGTCCCTATTTTGGGATCCAAGGGAAAATTTTGTGTATATGTGTTATGCTCTCGCATTATTTATTTTCTATGTTTTAGAATTCGTATGCAGGTAAGCCTGTATTAATAATTGTAAGTGGTTGACCCACATTTAAGAAAGGGACCACAGTTAGTTGAAAATGGGCCATGGTATTAGATAGATGGTATTGAGAGAACCATGGCACTGACCCATGGTATTGTATGTATGAATCCTATATAAAGGATAGAGACTCCCCATTGAGGAAGGTTGTGCCTTATTTTATAATCGAGCTCTGCTCTGCTAGAGATTGCCCCCTCGAAGAGGCAAGTGAACAGTGCTTTCATCTTTGAATAATAAAATACTCATTGTTTTCTCATTTTGTTCTGTGTTCTGGGTTGTATTTCTTCGCATATTTGGTATTTTGGAATCTTCTCGCACGTCAAGAGCATAACAAGTGGTAACAGAGCACTTTCCAGGGCTGGTGGTATCTCCATTTTTGGCATAATTTTTTTTAGGTTAGGATCTGTCGTTGAGTGCATAAACCTACGGATTTGGGGAGGCATGCATGCAGGAAATACAAGAGGTGGTCATGCTTGTTGGACTCCCTTGTAACCCCTATGGGTACCCCTTCTAGTAGTAGCGCATTAGACAGAACCGTGCACGGACTACCTTCCATGTACTCTCTGGGTATATCGGAAGCCCCCTAGGCTCACCTGAAACCTCACCTTAGATAAGCTGTCGGTTGTCTTGCTGCTATAGTACACTGAGAAAAGAACTCGGGGAGTGAGTAGGTTACTCACGCGCATGATAGGTTAGTCAGGTAGTATGGCTAAGGTTACGGTTGATCCTCCTTAGTTAATGCCCTGAAAGATTGGGTCGAGTACTATTGTTGGACCCTTATGTATATTGCGATCTGTAGCACCTGACACTCCTTTGAGACCATAGTTCCCTCGACTCTCCAAAGATCGCCCATTATCTTATTTTTTGGATCAGATCTAGCAATTGGGTTTTGTCGTTGCAGCAACAATCAGATCCACCAGTTGAGGTTCTATCGCCACAGTACCATTCAGATCTAGCATTTGGCGTTCTGTTGCCGCAGCAACAATCAGATCCACTAGTTGAGGTTCTACCACGACAGTACCATTCAGATCTAGCAGTTGGGGTTCTGTCACCACCGTAGTCAAACTCACACTTAGTAGTTGGGGGTTTTGTAGGCAGATCTGACCATTTGTGCAATCAGGATTGTGGCTCCTATACCCTAGGGTGATTCTCACAGGACATTGGGCACGATCAAGTTTTCTGGAAACTGACCACTGTAGTATTGATAAGATGGGAGTAAAACTCCATTCGGAATTAAAAAAAAAAAAATCAGAGTCTTCCTAGGACGCTTATAAGAGACTTAGCCCATAAGAATCAGGACAATGAGCTGATCGTAGTGGTACCATTCACTTGTCAGCGTCAATTTTTGGGCAGTCCCAAATTTTTTCAAAGTGAAAACAAGTGACCAAGATCTGTGTATGGTAGAAACCAGAGCTCAAGCCATGGCCAACGAGAAGATTGAGAGCCTTGAAAAATAGTTGGCTTCTTTCAAGGACATAGCGGACCAAATGGAAAAAATTCATGGAAACATTCAAAGTGAGCACGTCGAGGTGGCATCCAGAGGCACATGGTCTTAATGAAGACCTTGAAGGAGAATCTAGCCATTATATTCACTTCCATGGAAATCACCAACATTCCCACCTTCGGCCACCCAAGCTGGACATGTATAAATTTGATGGCTCTAATTTGACAATATGGGTAGCACAAATGGAACAATATTTCCTTCTGAATGATATCTGAGATGATCCAACTATACTACATGTGGAAGCTCTTTACTTGGACCAAGAAAGATGGCAATGGTGGCAGTGGTCTCATAAATATTATCCCGGGAAAACAACTTGGCAGGTGTTCTCAAAATCTTTTGTGACCGCTTTGATAGAGACTAATTTTTTGGGTTGTCTTACTAAGCTTCGACAAACAGGCACAGTAAAAGAAGACATTGCAGCCTTTGAGATATTGGTCATCCACACAGAAGTTCTAGGAGATGAATTCTACTTGGAATGTTGTATAAGTGGTCTCAAAGAAGCTATCCAAGCGCATGTCTGGATGCACTACCCACCTACATGGATAGACGCTTGCAACAAGGCTATCAAAGTGGGACGTGCTTTAGTTTCCCAGTCTCCTCATCCAAATTTCATAGCCAAGGGACGCCCCACCCAGGCTTAGGGCCCTACCCAAACACTTAAGGTTCAAAAGGTGTCTCTAGTAGAAATGGCTGAAAGAAGAAAACAAAGATTGTGCTACTACTGCGATGACAAATACTCCCCCGGGCATAAATGCAAGGAACCCAAATTCTTTCAAATTATGTTACTGATTGCAGCTCATCTGAGGAAGCCCCAACCCTTGAGTGACCAGAGGATGAAGTTGATGAAACCTAGCAGTATAATGAACACCCAGCTACGCCAAAGGAACCAGTGATCTCGCTACATGCTTTGGCGGGCATTTCTGCACCCCAAACTCTCAAAATCATAGGCTTTATTAAACATCACCCTGTAGTAGTATTGATTGACAGTGGCAGCACTCATAACTTTATCCATCAGCGAGTCACAGAAATTGTTCATTTTTTTGTCACGGAAATCTCTCATTTCCAGGTCCAGATTACCGATGGGGGGACAATGAAATGTGAATGTCGCTGCGAAAATATCAAACTTCACATGGGAGACTACCACTTAAAGGCCCACATGTTTTTGATTAACATGGGTGGTTGAGACATTGTCTTGGGGGTTGAATGGCTTCGCACACTAGGCCCAATCACCATGGATTTCTAAGAGTTATATATGAGCTTTAAGAAGAATGACCACATGCATACCATCTGTGGAATCCAGGCAGGTTCTCCTTCTATCATAAATTCGCATCGCATGGAAAAGTTTTTGAAAAGGGCCATCATGGAGTTATCGCCCAGTTTAATGCCATCTAGGCCATTGAGCCCACTACTCTTCATATTCATCCTAACATGCAACAGCTCTTGAATCCACAACAGTAGGTATTTGATAAACCTAAAGAGATTCCACCCTCTAGAGGGGAACATGATCATAGCATCACTTTAGCCCCAGGGTCACAACCGTTGAACGTGCGGCCATATCAATATCCTTTTGCCCAAAAGAATGAAAATGAAAAAACCATCAAGGAACTCCTTGAAGCCAGTGTCATTTGTCCTAGCATCAGTCCTTATTCATCACCAGTGGTCATGGTGCTCAATAAAGATTGGGAATGGCGCATGTGTCCAGACTTCAGGGCCCTCAACAAGCTCACGGTCAAAGAAAAATTCCCTATCCGGGTTGTTGATGTTTGCTGGATGAACTACATGGTGCTCAATTCTTTACTAAGCTAGATCTTCGCTCTGGCTATCACCAAATACGCATGAAAGAAGTAGACATTCCCAAGACTAGTTTCCGAACTCATGAAGGCCATTATGAATTCTTGATCATGCCATTTGGTCTCTGTAATGCCCCATCCACTTTTCAAAACCTCATGAATCACCTACTGAAACCATATCTCTACAAATTTGTCCTCGTTTTCTTTGATAACATTCTCATCTACAACCTCACCTGGGAAAAACATCTTCAGCTTGTAGACCTGCTCTTGCAATTACTCCAGAATCATAAATTATTTGTCAAATTGTCCAAGTGCTCTTTTGGCATGGAAGAAGTCGAGTATTTTGGCCACATTGTGGGTTGTGAAGGTGTCCGAGTGGATCCCAAAAAGATATAGGCAATGCAAGATCGGCCCCAACCAAAAAACTTGAAGAGTTTGAGGGGATTCCTGGGTCTCACTGGCTACTATCGCAAATTTGTCCGCAATTATGGTCACATTGCTAGACCCCTCACTAACCTTCTCAAGAAAAATTCATTCCTCTGGATTGATGTAGCACAACAGGCATTTATGGCTCTCAAATAAGCCATGTGTTACACTCCCATATTGCCACTACCTGAATTCACCAAATCTTTTGTGATTGAATGTGATGCTTCAAGTACTCATATTGGTGTTGTCTTAATGTAGGAAGGTCAACCCTTGGCTTTCACTAACCAACAACTGAGTGGGAAACATCTGGGACAATCTACCTATGAGAAGGAGATGATGGCCATATTACATGCAGTAGACACTTGGTGACCATACTTATTGGGGCGGAGTTTCCAAATCTGCACAGACCATCAAAGCATCAAATATTTTTTGGAGCAATGTCTATCCTCGCCCCAGCAAAATAAATGGCTGACCAAAATGTTGGGATATTATTATGAGATAATTTACAAGAAAGGGTGTGACAATGTAGTAGCGGATGCTTTATCACGCCAATTTGAGGACGAAAGCACCCTGCTATCAATCTCTCTTCCCATAGCAGATTGGATTGAAGAAGCCCACAAGGAATGGTTTTCACATCCCTCTCTCTCTCGACTCATTAATAACTTGAGAGCAGATCCTAATTCCTTAGTTGGCTACTCTTGGAAGGATGAGATTCTTCGCTACAAGGATAGAGTAGTTATATTGTCAACATATTCCCTCAAAACGCGCATTTTGGCAGAGTTGCATTCATCTCCCACTGCAGGCCATGCAGGATTTCAGAAAACTTATGCTCGCACTCGTCGTTCTTTCTTTTGGACAAGCATGAAAACTAACATTCTTACTTTTGTAGCTGAATGTGATGTGTGTCAACGCCACAAAGGATAAACAACCAAGTCACCATGCACCTTACAACCATTGCCCATTCCTGCCTCAATTTGGACAGATGTTTCTATGGATTTCATTACTGGTCTTCTGAAGTCAGGCAACAATTTAATCATCATGGTGGTTGTGGACAAAATTTCAAAATATAATCATTTTTGCGCTCTACCCCACCCATTTACCCCCACTTTGGTGGCTCAAGCTTTCATGGACCAGATCTTCAAACTGCTTGGCATGCCCACTTCCATTGTGTATGATCGTGATTTGACTTTCACCGGTAACTTTTGGCAAGAAATTTTCAAGCTACAAGGCACCAAACTCCAACTAAGTACTTCCTATCATCCCCAAGCTAATGGTCAAACTAAACCAGTCAACAAATGTTTGGAGACATACCTAAGGTGCTTCACTTCAGAAAAGAAACATCAATGGGTACAGTGGCTACCTCTAGATGAATGGTGGTATAATACTAACTATCATGCAACTACCAAGATGACTCCATATGAAGCAGTGTATGGTCAACTCCCACCTTCACCTACTTCTTATATCCTTGGATGCTCTAAGGTGCAAGTAGTGGATCAACTCCTACAGAACCGTGCAACCATGCTAGCCCGTCTCAAAGATAATCTCCATCAAGCTCAGAATCGCACGAAGCAACAGGCAGACCAACATCGTTCAAAGTGAACATTTCAATAAGGGGATCAGGTATTCCTGAGGCTGCAACCATATAAGCAAACATCACTCAAAGACAAGGGCTGTCAAAAATTAGCTCCAAAATTATATGGACCTTATCAAATACTTCAGCACATTGGAGCAGTAGCCTACAAGCTAGCCTTGCCACCAACTTCAAAAATCCATCCCGTCTTCCATGTATCTGATCTGAAAATGGGGCACTTAGGCTTCTTTTTTAACTTACAAGAACCTCTCCCACTTCCAATGCTTTAAAATTTCCCAAGTCATAATGATTAACCAGTGCGGAATTAACTATGTGCTTGAAAATATGGGTGTATGCTTATGTTTGTTTTAGGCTAATCATATGCTTTAACATCTGTTGTTTGTGCTGACATGTGCATGTGCTTGAACTGATATATAAATGCATATAACAGTAAATAATGTAGCAATAAACAATCACACAGAAAAAAGTAATTTAATTAGGAGTTCACCCATAACTCTTTGGCTACATCTCCGTGAGATCTAGTCAACTTGATTAGGCCCTCTAGGATTATGGTATAAGTATTTTTTACAAGCTCTTGGCTTAACTCGTATTGTTTTTATATAGAAACAGTGGGTTCAGACACCATGTTATCCCCTGGCTCTTGAAGCTCTGGCTCTTGGCTCTAGTTCTAGCTCTTGGCTCTAGCTCTAGCTCTTCGGCTTTGGCTCTGGCTCTGGCTCTTCACTCTGGCTTCTTGGCCCTCTACAACCTTCATCTCTCTGGATTTTCACTTGAACTTCAAGTAACCCCAAAGGCTCCCTCAGCTGCTTAGCGCAGTAACACTTCAGCTCTCTTGGCTCTCTCAGCTCTGCTTGCTCTCTTGGCTCTTCACTTGGCTTCCAAGTGACTCCCTTGGCTACTTTTTTGCTTCTGCACTGCCTCCTTGGCTTCTGCGCTTCCTCTTTGGCTTCTGCGCTGCCTCTTTGGCTTCTACACTACCTATTTTTCCTTAGCTTCTTGTTTGGCTTTACTTTCAGCATCAAAACCTCAAGGATCAACAACATCAACCCACAATCAACTCAACCGCCATCAACCACCTGTCTCTATCGTTTTGTGGCTTTTTAAGCCAAATCAGCGTTATTGGTTCATCTTCCCTCTCGGGCTCTCTGTCTTCCAACCACAGTCCACTCAAATCCCTTCTCTGAGATTTAGCAATCATTGATAAACACCCTCAGGGATGAATGCCACTTATTCTGTAACAAAAGAGTGCATAGACACTTGAAATCCCCCAATATAGCCATTCTCAGCTTACACAGGAAACCATACCAAACACGAGAAAAATACGCAGAGAACACTGTTCACTGGACTTCAAATCTTCATAATTGCTCTCTAAACTCCTATCGGGTCCGCCCATAATCGTTGTCGCAAGTCGCTTCGGCTCTGTTCCAAGGTTTCCCTTCGTATTTTAAAAATACGTTAAAAACATTGAAAATCCAGAAAATGGCCTTATGGCGGATTTCAAAATAATATGCATTTGTATTTTGGAACCCTTTCGGGTCCGGTTTCATCGGATCGGCACACACACACACACACACACACACACACAGATATATAGATATATATATATATATATATATGTCTAAGCCCTGCTCCACCATGCTTTGCCAATTGCGATATCACGATGCGATTGATCGCAATTGCATATCGCTCATGCCCCAGGCCAATGTAGCACTCAAGCCAATTGCGATATCACTTCGTTGCAATTGTTGATTGCGATGTCGCGATCACAATAGTTATATATTACGCTCTAATATCCGCCAACTGCCACCACCCATTGCGATTGCCGATCAGATCTAGATCGTTGATCGGCCAGACCCGACGACTCCTGTGCAGAGTTGGTTTAAGCCTCCGACAGGCCTTATTTCCACCATTTCTTCATATTTTTGGGTCCCGATAGTGTTATCCGATAAGCCTAAAACTTCCCCTTTTCGATGGTTTTGACCGTTTAGGAGGTTTTGAAGACTTGAAGATTTAGAGGATTATCCAGGATCCATTTTTGGATCACGCCTTCCCACTAAGAGAACTTTTGGTCTCCAAAAAACTGATATACTGATCTGAACAGTAAATGAAAGTGACTCACCCTCTTTTTTCAGCCTCCCTACACTTGCCTTTGCATAGTGCCTCCAAACCAAAGTTTCTGACCACTTCCCTCTTTGGATAGGTTTTTCTTCCTAGGAAGAATTGTCTTCCTCCTTGCCTTCCTGCAGAACTTCTGTTTTAATCATTGTTGGCTTATTGGGCCTTGACCCAGGTTCAGAAGAGTTATTAGCCAAACACATCTCGCAGCTACTGGCCCTTTCGGCAATAGCCCACAGAGCACGGACTGATGTCTCACCCGAGGTAGCAGGGGAGGGTGTTGGAACCAGGTTTCTGCACCCTTGGGATGTCTTGATGTGGTATGGAGGGGTCGCGAACCGTTCTGTGGCCTCGTGCCACTCTAGACTAGTGTCAGGCTTTCACGCTATTAATTAAATTAGTATAGATCTGGTCTTCTTATATAGTCTTTAAGCAAACATTTAACTTAAAACCTAGTGCGTGCAATTACAGTAGATAATGCATAAATTCATAACAGAAGCAATAAACAGATCTGCAAGAAAACACACAATGATTAAGAAATCTTATCTTTATTGACCTTCTCCTCAGTACAACTATATTCGCCCTGCACACTTAGCTGCAGGGGTCCATGCATACAGCTGTGAACTCTACCAGGCCTCTGCGCACATAGCTGCAGAACCTCTATCTACCCACCAACACCCTTTACTCAAACTTACAGACGCAGAAAAATAGAGCCTCCACAAACACATAGCACTAAGATCCATCAAAAACAAGAACTGCCTTCTACCCTTAGATCCTTGCTCTATTTATACATTCCCATGGTCCATGGGCAATGGGCAGGCTAACTTACTTCCTATCATTCTATATTATTTATTGGGCGGACAACCCTTTGACTCGACCTATTACATTTCGCGCTCTGCATATTTTAGAGATTTACAATATTATTATCCTAACTTATAGGCTTTAAGCCCCAAAACTATTACGCGGGACCTCTGCTACCCAACAGGCCCCCAATACAATCATCGTGACTCATCCCAAGTCACTCTTCGGTGCGATGAGACACGCTACCTAGGCTCCACGGTTCACCTTCCTGTGAGTGACGCACTACTCCCTCTCTGTCTCTTGCAACGCTTCTTCCAACTCCTGCTCCATTGTCTCTACCAATTCACGCAACCGATAATTCTCATTCTGCTCTGCTTGGTTAACATAGAACACCCCCTCATAGGATTTTAGCTCTAGTTATGGTGCCGCATACAGGAACTCCTCATACCAACGCAACCATTTTCCAATTTCGTATCTTCTATACGCAGTGTCTGCTGTAGCTTGTGTTGCAATTTTGCAAGACCATTGTTGTTGTCCGCGAGATCCCAATCTTCAAGGTGCATCAGAGACCACTTGTTAACTACAATTCCATCATTTGTCCTCATATTTACAGCCTTTTCCTTGTCTTTTATGGTTCGCCGACCAGCCCATGGGTGAGGCAGTGGCATTCGAACCAGTTATGCTTTGTGTCTACAAATTTCCAGCACATCCCCTACCATCGATGATGAACTCTGCACGGTGCCCGCATATGTCAACATCGTGCTTTTCAGAAAGCCCTGCATCTCCATTAGCCATATCACAACCCTCGGGCTTACTCCTTGATCGTAGATAATGAATAGTTCCATAGCGGCGGGAAGGCACAATAGCTTACTGTTCTCATAAGCATAGCTCGTTTGGTGGATGCCCCCCTGTGATTTATAAGTGTCTCGAAATTCAAATTCGTTGGCTCCCGCCTTTTTTGGTGCCCTCATGCTAAGACTGCGGTAGATCGCTCCAGATCACGCTCGTACCCCATCTCTTAATTGCTCGTCGCCCACTCCCTTTTGCCATAACTCAAGCATCTTGTCATGAATAGTGACAACAGGAGTCACCTCTCTACTTGTCAACACAGCAGCGCAGCCCTTTCCGCACAACCACGACCCTTGTGACAGATCAAATCTACGCGCACCCCAATTGTCGCACAGCTTCTCCCCAGACTTATTTATCGTCCCACGCTCTCTTTCAACTGGCTGGAGCGGTGAGACTGTCCTTCGGGTGGTTAGTTAGGCGTTAGGCCCACCCGTGTAGATCTTCAGGTGACTGCCATTTACTCTTCCTGGGAAGGGGTCTCCATTGAGCTTAGCAAGTTGGACCGTGCCTCCATCTGTAACTTCTTTGACTACATAAGCTCCAACCAGTGCATGCGACGCTTGCCAGGGAATTTCTCGAACTTAATGTCATATAGTAATACTATATCATTCTCTTGGAACGTGCGCATCTTGATATGGCGATCATGCCAAGCTTTCTCTCGTTGTTGTTGTACCTACTGATGAAATCCTGCCAGAAATCGCTCCTCCACAAGTTCCTCCAGTTGCGCGATTCTTTCTTCCAAAGTTCCATGGTCTGCCATCCCTGTCAATGCTTCCATTTGTAGACTAGGTACAATGTATTCCATTGGCATGACGGCTTCCTTGTCGTAGACTAACTGGAAAGTTGACTGGCCCGTCAACTTCTTGCACGTTGTTTTGTATGCCCATAGCACAACAGATATGTGCAAATCCCAATCGTTGCACTGCGCATTACATACCTTGGTCAACGTTGTCTCCAAATTTTTGTTAAACGCTTCAACGGTCCCATTTTATTGTGGATGGTACGGAATACTCTACTGATTGTATATTTGAAATTCCTCAGTGAGCGCGCTTATAGTCTCATTTAGGAAATGCATTCCGTGGTCACTCATTAGAATTTTTGGACATCAAAATCGCGTTAACACATTCACTAATAAGAATTTCGCGGATGTAGCAGTTGTGCAGTCTTTAACCAACTATGCTTCCGCCCATCGGGTCAAGTACTCTATCACCATGATGATATACCGTGCCCCCATCTTTCCTGGAGGCGTGAAAGATCCCACAAAATAGATCACCCATTTTTCGAACAAATGCAACATCATCTGTGGTT
The DNA here is from genome assembly GCA_000404065.3 of Pinus taeda. Taxonomy (NCBI): domain Eukaryota; kingdom Viridiplantae; phylum Streptophyta; class Pinopsida; order Pinales; family Pinaceae; genus Pinus; species Pinus taeda. The sequence goes on from APFE031533048.1 coordinate 50,223, forward strand.
TGAGTGGCATTTCATCCTTTCGCGATGGTTTCTCAATCTGTTGACACACGTCACAGGCCCGACAATACGCTTTCGAGTCTTGATATAGAGTTGGCCACCATAGTTCATCGTGAAGAATCTTCTGTGTTGTGGCATGGCCCGCATAATGTCCTCCAGCAACCCCCCATGTGCTTCAGCCAGAATCTGTCCTTGCTCGAATTCTGGTACATATCAGCGTAATATTTCGTCGTTGCCCATTTTGTAGAGGTGCCCTGCAATAACAATAAAATCTGTTGCACGTATCACTAATTCTTTCTTTTGCTGAACAGAATATCCCTGTGGCACGATTCCTGTGGTTAAGAAGTGGATTATATCCTCAAAGTGGCCATCCGTGATGCATACTGCATAAATCTGTGCATCAGGTAGTCCCTCCTCCAGGTTCGTAGGTTCTTCGCCATTCTCAATTCAGGACAGGTGATCTAGGCCTGCGTTTAGATGCCCTAGCTTTACAATGACTTCAAAATCATATTCCTGAAATAATAACAACCATCTACAATGCGCCCCACCCCCAACACAGGCTTATTCACTAGTTATTTTAGTGCAAAGTGATCAATATACATCTTAAAGTGTCCTCCGAGTAGGTGGTGGAGGTATTTCTGGAGCGCGTATACCATCGCCAATCCCTCACACTCAGTAATGGAGTAGTTCTTCTCAGCTTTGGACAATCGTCGACTTGCGAACGTGATCAGGTGATCAATTCCTTCCACTCCTTCCTATGTGAGTACTGTTCCCAGCGCGATACATGATGTGTCAACATGCACATGAAATTCAATGTCCCATTTTGGAAAGACCAATATAGGAGCTGATGCCATCTTTTCCTTGAGCGTCTCCAGACTTTTGTTACATTCCCCATTCCAGCAATAAGTAGCGTCCTTCTTCAACAATTGTTCCATTGGTGTTGTGATCTGCATGTAGCTCTTGATGAACTTTCGATAGTAACCAGTGTGTCCCAATGTGGCGCGCAGCTGCTTGACACTTCGCGACGCTTACAGATTGAGTATATTTGTCAGGTCTACGATCAGGCCTTTCTTACAGACCACATGGCCGAGTAAGTTCTCGACGGGGATGAGGAAAGTACACTTCTTTATATTCAGCGCAATCTGGTGTCATCGGCAAGTATCCAACATTAACCGTAAGCTCACGGTATGTTTCTTAACTAGCCCAAATACGGTCAAATCATCAAGATATACCTCTAAGAACTCATGTATAAATTCCTTGAATGCAGCTACCACAACGTGTGATAATATTTTCGGCACGTTCTTTAGTCCAAAGGGCATCACCGTATACTGAAAATAGCCTCATTCGGTAATGAACGTTGTTTTACTCCTATCCTCCAGCGCAATCTTGATCTGGTGGTACCCCGAGAAACCGTCCGTAAAGGAGTAGGCTTCTTGTCCCCCAACATTTTCCAGGACTTCATCTGTAAATGGCATTGGGAATGGATCGTTAACACATGCATCGTTGAGCTTCCTGAGATCCACACAGATGTGAATTTCTCCCTTATTTTTTTTCTCTTGTACAACCATAGGACTTACCCAATCGGATTCCTCTACTGGTTCAATTATTCCGGCTGCAAGCATTTTATCCAATTCTTCATGAACCTTTGCTTTATAATTTGGATTCAATCAATAGGGTCGCTGCTTGACTGGCTTCGCATCCGGCTTCAAAGTTGTCTTCATAATCCCCCGGTGGCCAAGGATTCCTTTTAGCTCCATTATTTTAGTCGGGAATAAATCTTGATAATCTCGAAGTAATTCGACGACCTTTTCCGCCATGGCATCGTCCCAATAGTCCCGAAGCGTTGCATACTTCGGCTCTTCCTCTGTTCTGATGTTTACTTGTTTCGTTTTCAGCGGCACGGTGATGTTTGGATCCTCGATTGCTAGTCTGCGAACCTCACGACTCCCCTATGTTTCTAGAATATTGATGTTTCTAGGGTCGTCCTCATTAACTTCCACCTACACATTATAACATTCCAGGGCCTGGCTCAATTGTCGCGACCATTTTGGCTCGACGAATTCTTCTGGTTCCAATGGTATTTTGAAAATATCGGCCTTCACAACCTACAACAAATCATCCACAGTATCCTTCCATTGATCTTCAAAGAGGAACGTTAACAAAAAACCCTCACGCAAGATATCCCATTCGTCGGTACCATGTCGGAGCTCTGTTTCAATATACCAGTTCCTTGGAATGACATCCAGGGTATGATAAAATAAGTGTACCCACTCCGATTAAGGCTCTTCTCCATAGGCTTGGATCCATCATACTTCTCAGTTATTCGTAATTCCGGCTTCCCAAATCTTATCTGCAGCATGCGCCAATCTTCGAAGGTTCCTTCATGTGTGCCCCACCAACACGCAGGCATCATGCGTAATGCCCATCTTAACGCATCAAACCGTTGGTGCTATGGTACCACGCTTTCAAACTTGGTCAGGAATTCATTTACCACTGTCAATCCATCATACATCGTCAGTTCGCGATCCTGCGCTCTGACACAATACAACAACCTAGTCATCATATTGCAATTTAACGTGGTTACTCCGTTCAACTGATTGTGCCACCACTCGTCTTCCTCATCTGAATCTTCGGTGCAGGATTCTGCATGCCCCCATGATATTCTTCCTTTCGCAGTCGAATTAACCCAATCTTGATTTTGTGCAGTAATTTTGTAGATACAATCTAGTTCATCATCACTTCCTTCATCGTGCACAGGTTCAGTGTAACGCGGTCCTTCAACCAGGTCTAGTGGAATGACTACGCAGAGTGACTTTTTCTCAAATATCATTTTCTGTTTCTTTAAATTAATAACCCCATTCATATTGGTGGCCCAGTCTATCCCTAACAATACAAGGTAAGGGCTACTTTCATCCACGATCTCTATTACCTCAAAGTCCATTCGGGTGCTCGCGCCTTATATATGTACTGTAATTCCTTGCAGTCTTCCCATGTGCAGGATCTTCTGTTGGTTCGCCATCCGTAATTGAATTAGAGACCATTGTAGTGTGGGCTTGCCCATGCGCTCCCAATTCTGTTTAGGTAGTACATTTGCATCTGAGCCCAAGTCCAAAATGATTTGATCCATCTCATAGTCACCAATCTACATCGTTAATCGCATTTCCCGCCCAGTCCACGATGCACGTTTTCCCAATTTTCGGACCACGCGAGGTTCACCCGACCCTATGCACCTAGTTATCAATTCCTGTAATCCTTTAACTGACCTATTGTTGTGAAGCAGTTTCATGCATGTCTCTAAAAAGGTAGTTAGCATTGAGGGATCCCTCTCCGGCTCGGGTTGATCCTTACTACCTAGGGTAGAGACCTTCATGAAGCTCTTCCTAGCTTCCAGATCTACCTCCTTGCGAACCCCGGTATCGTCGTTGGTTACTTTCCTCTTATTCTCTTCTCTAGTTGTGCCACTTCTGAGCACCATGTTTATGTTGGGGTCTTCCTCGCGTGGTTCGGCCCTCATCATTTGGACGTTTTGCGTCGTCGTAGGTTGCATTGCCTCTTCTCACATATCTATGCTATTAATGTGGGGAATCTATCATTTCACGATCAAACTGCTCGTAGTAAATGCACGATATTTTGGTCGGGTTGGTATAGTCCTATGTGTAATGTCCTGGTCCTTCGCAATTGTAATAGATTAGCTGCTCGCGACCCCTTCCTGGACCCATTCCTCCCTGCCCTCATCCACGTCCCTAGAACCCACCGCACACTATTGTCGTGGCTGGATCTAGACCTCGCGCTTCAGTCTGCACTCTGTAGACAGGTGACCGGTCCATCAATAATTGATAACTACGGTAGTCTCACTCCTCGTGGCCCACTGATCTGCAAAAGTTGCAAAATAGCTGCTGGGGGTCTAGTTAAATTTTGGCAGGAGATGACAATTGTCTGTGTTGTGCTTTCATCCCACCTGACAGATTGTGCACTAGAGTGAGGGTGTCGCACTTGGCCTTGCTTGTGCTTCTGGTCGCAACGGTGTTGGTCCCCCCGCTACCACATAGCTTGCAAAGACCGAATAGTGATCCTTATCGTGGCCTTGGCTTTTACATTTTATATGCCACACTTCCTCCCGAACCTTTGGCCAGGGCGTCTTTTCTTATTTTAAACTTTGTGTCTCTAAACATAGGTTTTGTATTTGGCGTGGGTTTGCTGAACTCCCAACCCTAGATCCTTTATTGGAGTTTCATGCAACCTCATCATTGTTTCTAATGCCTCGGCTTGGGTTGAGACCTTTTGTTGTGATAGTGTCGTCCTCAGATGTGGTGTCAAAGACGCGACAAACCATGCACAGTGCTGCACATCCATCAGTGTCATGTTGGCCTCGCGGATTGTACTTTTCAACCTCTAATCCAAATCCCACGGGGTTTCACCAGGCATCATCGCTTTCTCCTTGAACCCGATGATCAACTGGGTTTCTGATTTCGTTCGGCTAAATTCTTTTTTCAATTCAGCCTGTATCTCCACTGTTCCCACATTCGGATGATCGCTTGAGTACTTTATATACCATGTCAGCGCGTGATCTTGCATTGCGCTAACCAGGGTAGCCTTTTTGATGTTATCGTTCGTAACTCTGTGCGCCTCCCATACTGACCTTACCACGAACCAAAATTGTTCTGGATCTTCGCTTCCTGCTCCTTTGAATACTGGCAACTGGATCGTTCTCATCATGGTTAACCTCTAGTTGGCACGTCGTTGTTCTAGGACCTACTATGAACTCGTACCGTTCTTGATCCAATCAATCCTCAAGGTATTTCTTTGTAGGGTTTCAGTGTTCTGACATTAGACATCCCTTAGCCAAATCTTGTGTCTTGGAAACGAAACCATTTGTTGGCTTATTGGGCCCTAACCCAGGTTCGAATGAGTTATTAGCCAAACAAATCCTGCAGCTACCGGCCCTTTCGACAACAACCCGCGGAGCGCGGACTGAGGTCTCACTTGAGGTAGTAGGGGAAGGTGCTGGAACTAGGTTTCCACACACATGGGATGTCTTGATGTGGTCTGGAGGGGTTGCGAACTGTTCTGTGGCCTCGCGCCACTCTAGACTAGTGTCTGGCTTTCGCGCTATTCATTAAATTAGTATAGATCTGGTCTTCTTATACAGTCTTTAAGAAAATGTTTAACTTAAAACCCAGTGTGCGCAATTACAACAGATAATGCATAAATTTGGAACAAAAGCAATAAACAGATCTGCAAGAAAACACGCAATGATTCATAAATTCTTATTTTTATTGACCTTCTCCTCAGTACAACCATATCCGCCCTGTGCACTTAGCTGCAGGGGTCCACACACATAGCTGCGAAATCTACCAGGCCTCTATGCACACAGCTACAGAGCCTCTATCTACCCACCAACACACTTTACTCGAACTTACAGACACAGAAAAATACTGCCTCCACAAACCCATAGCACTAAGATCCATCAAAAACAAGAATTGCCTTCTACCCTTAGAGCCTTGCTTTATTTATACATTCCCATTGTCTGTGGACCATGAGAAAGCCGACTTACTTCCTATTATTCTATACGATTTCTTGGGCATACAACCCTTTGACTCGACCTATTACATTTCACGCTCTGCATATTTTGGAGATTTACAATATTATTATCCTAACTTATAGGCTTTAAGCCCCAAAACTGATACGCGGGACCTCCGCTACCCAACACTGGTCATAGAAGGTGGTTTGAACTTCTTTGCCTTGATCATTGATCCAAGGTGGCTCAAACAAATGTGAAGTACATCTGCTCCACAAAACTTTCATTTGCACCTGTTTGAAACACTGCCAACAACAACTGTTAATAACAACAGGCATACCGACAACAACTGGATGGACTAAACTCCTGCTTCAACAAAAGAAACAGATTTTCACATCTTGTGAAAACCTCCATGTCTTATATCTGCATATAGATGATGGACTAGATAACAAGCCCACAAAACATGCCTTTAAACAAATGACTCTTCAAGTCAAGCATGTAGAAAAAGACCATTAGGACTCTTTTTCAAAAGATGAAACACTTCATCATTATCTCCATTTGGAGACCAAGTTAACTTCTCCCGAGTCAACATGGCATCACATGCATGTCAAAGCAATCAAACCTGCAAGTTAATCACACATACATGTTCAAAAGCAAGGAAATCATCAACATCCCTATGTTCATGCATCTCATGCTCATGCATGCATTTCATCCTTCAACTTTCACTTAAGCACACTGTACTTTCGAAGCTGTAATGTAATATAATGTAGATGCATCAATAGACATGAAATCTTAATCAGATAAGAACTCTAACCATTTCTTACCAATCCCTTTCAAAGGTACTACCTTTGTCTTCACATCAGCATCATCATGTGAATCATTTTGAGACACGTCATTCATGGAATCTTCACTTCCATTTCTGCCATCTTCTCTTTCCACTTTCTTCAGCTTTGGTGGAAGCATTGTTGGATTCAAAGTCCAACATTTTGTACCAAGATGTCCTTGCTTATGGCAGTAAGTGCATTGCATGTGCATCCTCTTGACAGTATGATTTTCCTTGTCCAATGGACCTTTGGCTTTTTGCTTCTTTTCCTTCACGGAATTCAACTTCTCTCTAAGTTGTTGCTCTTCCTTCCATCCTCATACATTTCTCCCACCATATCCATCATGGTGGATAATTCTTGCTTCATGTCTTTATCAAAGAATCTTGTGAAGAATGCAGAATTTCAGGACCCAGTTGTAGAAGTTGTCATTATGTCAATGAACAAAATAAACTTCAACAAGATAAATAAAGAGCTTATTTAGCAACCTTTTGCAACAAACCTCTTCTGCTCCAAAGATTGCCTTGAGGTCCTTTGGGATAGAAGAATGCCTTCAGCCCTTCTTCCTTCTTGTCCTTCTTGGACTGAGCTAGCAACAACTTTCTGCTTTACCTCTGTAACTCAAAAAATAGTCAGTCTGCAACACAAGCATACAATCAACCTCTGACTGTTTAAACACCTTTTAGACAAGCAACCTTTCCTCTGTCAATCAAGCATTCTGATATAACCTTATTTGAAGGTGGGGTTAATCAATATTAAGCTCTGATACCACCTGATCTGAAAGTGGGGCACTTAGGCTTCTTGTTTAACTTACAAGAACCTCTCCCACTTCCAAAGCTTTAAAATTTCCCAAGTCATAATGATTAACCAGTGTGGAATTAACTATGTGCTTGAAAATATGGGTGTATGCTTATGTTTGTTTTAGACTGATCATATGCTTTAACATCTACTATTTGTGCTGACATGTACATGTGCTTGAACTGATATATAAATGTATATAACAGTAAATAATGCAGCAATAAACGATCACACAAAAACAACAAATTAATTAGGAGTTCACCCACAACTCTTGGGCTACATCTCTGTGAGATCTAGTCAACTTGACTAGGCCCTCTAGGATTATGGTATAAGTATTTTGTACAAGCTCTTGGCTTAACTCCTACTATTCTTACACAGAAACAGTGGGTTCAGACACCATGTTATCCCTTGGCTCTTGAAGCTCTGGCTCTTGGCTCTAGCTCTTGGCTCTTGGTTCTGGCTCTTGGCTCTGACTCTGGCTCTTTGGCTCTTGGTTTTGGCTCTTGGCTCTGACTCTGGCTCTTCGACTCTGGCTCTTCGCTCTGGCTTCTTGGCCCTCTGTGACCTTCAGCTCTTTGGCTTTTCACTTGAACTTCAAGTGACCCCAAAGTCTCCCTCAGCTGCTTAGCGCAATAGCTCTTCGGCTCTCTCGTCTCTCTCGGCTCTGCTTGCTCTCTTGGCTCTTCACTTGGCTTCCAAGTGACTCCCTTGGCTACTTTTTTGCTTCTGCACTACCTCCTTAGCTTCTGCACTTCCTCTTTGGCTTCTGCGATGCCTCTTTGGCTTCTGCGCTACCTCTTTTGCATTAGCTTCCTACTTTGGCTTTACTTTCAGCAGAAAAACCTCAAGGATCAACAACAGCAACCCACAATCAACTTAGTCGCCATCAACCACCTGCCTCTATCGTTTTGTGGCTTTTTAAGCCAAATCGATGATGTTGGTTCATCTTCCCTCTCAGGCTCTCTGTCTTCCAGCCACAGTCCTCTCAAATCCCTTCTCTGAGCATTAGCAATCATTTCTAAATGCCCTCAGGGATGAATGCCAACTATTATGTAACGGAAGAGTGCATCGATGCTTGAAATCCCCCAATATATCCATTCTCAGCTTACACAGGAAAACATACCAAACATGGGAAAAATCTGCAGAGAAAACTATTCACTAGACTTCAAATCTTCATAATTGCTCTCTAAACTCCTATCGAGTCTGCCCATAATCGTTGTCACAAGTCGCTTCGGCTTTGTTCCAAGGTTTCCCTTCATATTTTAAAAATACGTTAAAAACATTAAAAATCCAGAAAATGGCCGATGTAGCGCTCTATGGTCGCCAATTGCGATATCACTTCGTTTCAATCGCTGATTGCGATGTCACGATCACAATAGTTATATATTACGCTCCAATATCCGCCAACTGCCACCGCCGATTGCGACTCTCGATCAGATCTGGACCGTTGATCGGCCGGATCCGACAACTCCTGTGCAGATTTGGTTTAAGCCTCCAACAGGCCTTATTTCCACCATTTCTTTAGATTTTTGGGTCGCAATAGTGTTATCCAAAAAGCCTAAAACTTCCCTTTTTCGATGGTTTTGACCTTTTAGGAGGTTTTGAAGACTTGAAGATTTAGAGGGTTATCCGGGATCTATTTTTGGATCACGCCTTCCCACTAAGAATAGTAAATGAGAGTGACTCACCCTCTTATTTCAGCCTCCCTACACTTGCCTTTGCATAGTGCCTCTAAACAAAAGTTTCTGACCACTTCCCTCTTTGGATGGGCCGGTCTTCTTGGGAAGAACTGTCTTCCTCCTTGCCTTCCTGCAGAACTTCTACTGTACTAGTCATAGAAGGTAGTTTGAACTTCTTTTCCTTGATCATTGATCCAAGGTGGCTCAAACACATGTGAAGTACATCTGCTCCACAAAACTTTCATTTGCACCTGTATGAAAAGCTGCCAACAATAACCGTTAACAACAACAGGCATACAAACAATGACTGGATGGACTAAACTCCTGCTTCAACAAAAGAAACAGATTTTCACATCTTGTGAACACTTGCATGTCTTATATCTACATATAAATGATGGACTAGATAACAAACCCACAAAACATGCCTTTAAACAAATGACTCTTCAAGTCAAGCATGTAGAAAAAGACCATTAGGACTCTTTTTCAAAAGATGAAACACTTCATCATTATCTCCATTTGGAGACCAAGTTAAGTTCTCCCAAGTAAACATGGCATCACATGCATGTCAAAGCAATCAACCCTGCAAGTTAATCACTCATACATGTTCAAAAACAAGGAACTCATCAACATCCCTGTGTTCATGCATCTCATGCTCATGCATGCATTTCATCCTTCAACTTTCACTTAAGCACACTGTATTTTCGAAGCTATAATGAAATATAATGTAGATGCATCAATAGAGATGCAATCTTAATCAGATAAGAACTCTAACCATTTCTTACCAATCCCTTTCAAAGGTACTACCTTTGTCTGCACATCAGCATCATCATGTGAATCATTTTGAGACACATCATTCATGGAATCTTCACTTCCATTTCTGCCATATTCTCTTTCCATTTTCTTTAGCTTTGGTGGAAGCATTGTTGGATTCAGAGTCCAACATTTTGCAGCAAGATTTCCTTGCTTATGGCAGTAAGTGCACTGCGTGTGCATCCTCTTGACAGCATGATTTTCCTTGTCCAATGGACCTTTGGCTTCTTGCTTCTTTTCCTTGACAGAATTCAAGCTCTCTAAGTATGTTGCTCTTCCTTCCATCCTCATACATTTCTCCCACCATATCCATCATGGTGGATAATTCTTGCTTCATGTCTTCATCAAAGAATCTTGTGAAGAATGCAGAATTTGAGGACCCAGTTGTAGAAGTTTTCATTATGTCAATGAACAAAAAAACTTCAACAAGATAAATAAAGAGCTTATTTAGCAACCTTTTGCAACAAACCTCTGTTGCTCCAAAGATTTCCTTGAGGTCCTTTGGGATAGAAGAATGCCTTCAGCCCTTCTTCCTTCTTGTCCTTCCTGGAATGAGCTAGCAACAGCTTTCCCTTTACCTCTGCAACTCAGAAAATATTCAGTCTGCAACACAAGCATACAATCAACCTCTGACTGTTTAAACACCTTTTAGACAAGCAACCTTTGCTCTGTCAATCAAGCATTCTGATATAACCTTCTTTGAAGGTGGGGTTAATCAATCTTAAGCTCTAATACCACCTAATCTGAAAATGTGGCACTTAAGCTTCTTGTTTAACTTACAAGAACTTCTCCCACTTCCAAGTCTTTAAAATTTCCCAAGTCATAATGATTAACCAGTGCGGAATTAACTATGTGCTTGAAAATATGGGTGTATGCTTATGTTTGTTTTTGACTGATCATATGCTTTAACATCTATTGTTTGTGATGACATGTACATGTGCTTGAACTGATATATAAATGCATATAATAGTAAATAATGTAGCAATAAACAATCACACAGAAACAACAATTTAATTAGGAGTTCACCCACAACTCTTGGGCTACATCTTCGTGAGCTCTAATCAACTTGACTATGCCCTCTGGTATTATGGTATAAGTATTTTTTACAAGCTCTTAGCTTAACTCCTACTGTTTTTACACAGAGGAAACGGGTTTAGACACCATGTTATCTCCTGGCTATTGAAGCTCTAGCTCTTGGCTCTTGGTTCTTGCTCTTGGCTCTGACTCTGGCTCTTTGGCTCTTGGTTCTGGCTCTTGGCTCTGACTCTGGCTCTTCAGCTCTGGCTCTGGCTCTGGCTCTTCACTCTGGCCTCTTGGCCCTCTACAACCTTTAGCTCTCTGGCTTTTCACTTGAACTTCAAGTGACCCCAAAGGCTCCCTCAGCTGCTTAGCGCAGTAGCTCTTTGGCTCTCTCATCTCTCTCAGCTCTGCTTGCTCTCTTGGCTCTTAACTTGGCTTCCAAGTGACTCCCTTGGCTACTTTTTTGCTTCTACCCTGCCTCCTTGGCTTCTGCCCTGCCTCTTTGGCTTTTGCGTTGCCTCTTTGGCTTCTACGCTACCTCTTTTGCCTTAGCTTCCTACTTTGGCTTTACTTTTGATGCGGGAACAACCAGCAGCAAAGCAGAGCGAAGCGTACGTGGACAGCAAAGCTGAATCGAAGGAGAAAAATAGGAAAATCTACTTTAAAACAGAGTTAAATCCGATTTAAAGTAGGAAAATAAATTTAAAGTGGATAAAGTATATTTAAAGCGTGCATGCATTATGAAGCTTGGTGGAGAAAATTAAGAGAGGATAGGATTCATCCTTCCTAAGAATTAAAATTCTTATATAAATGTAATGTGATAGGATGTGATGGATATCGGTTCTGTGAGGAAATTTTTGAGTGAGCAAGATGTAGTCGAGCGTGAGCTCGTTTTAAGGCTGAAATGCCTTAATTTTGTAACTGTTCCGTAAATATATAAAAGTGTGTTCATGTTTTGTGTTAATTATATACGCCTATGTGTTTTATAAATGAGTCAAACTTGTGTTCTGTAAATAAAAATGGTGTTGAAGGCACTCGGCGGCCGCCGCATGAATGGTCAAACGAGAGCAAGACAGACTATAATGGTTCATCCACACTAATATCTCTCTTTCCGCGACTTCGCCCACTTGTTTTCTTGTGCTTCAAGTTGGCAATGATGTAGATGATATGTGGGGCACGCATTTCAAAATTCCAAAGCGCAAACGATACCACATAGTTTCACCTCGTCAAGTAAAAGCAAAACAAATGGGGTCCCTTAATGGAGGCTTATCTTTAGGAGCGCCCGTCTGCAGGAAGAAGTGAAATAGATACCATGCATATTCAATAATAATGTTTAGTGACGTCCTGCGCCATGATCTGTAAGTGGTTATACATTATTGACTGTAGAGTCTTCGCATGTGTACAAATTGTGTGTGAGATTTTAAGACCTATATTGCATGCTTGTAATGGGGTTTAAGGGAAGGATCAATATTTAAAGATATCCACGGCTTGAAAATGAAAAGGTTGAAAGTTTAAAATGCTTCCGTTTAGGCTGGTGGGCCATAACCCACAGGCCCAGGTTCGAGTTTTTTAATGGAATTGGGATTTTGGGCTTGCCTCAAGATCTCATCCCATCAGTTTGGTATCAGAGTAGTAAAAGATTCTACGGAAGGAGGTACAGTTCTTAATGAAGTATGAATAGGTATGGTCTTTATATTTTGTGTAGGTAGCAGCAGAGGAAGGTGAGAAGATTGTAATAGCCTAGAGCGTTTGCCAAAATACCAAGTCCAGAGGAGAGCTTGGTGAGGTAAGAGGCAGCAAGGAGGACTTGTTGTTGCAAAGGTAGATTATAGCTCACAAGTTAAAGATATTACGAAGACCAGGAGAAGCATATGACCAGGAGGTCATAAATTTTTGTGCCTCAGGAGTCTGATGCGGGAGAAACCAGCAACAAAGCAGAGCGAAGCTTACATGGACAGCAAAGTTGAATCGAAGGAGAAAAATAGGAAAATCTACTTTAAAACAGAGTTAAAGCCGATTTAAAGCAGGAAAATAGATTCAAAGTGGATAAAGCAGATTTAAAGCATGCATGCATTCTGAAGCTTGGTGGAGAAAATTAGGAGAGGATAGGATTGATCCTTCCTAAAATTCTTATATAAATGTAATGTGATAGGATGTGATGGATATCGGTTCTGTGAGGAAATTTGTGAGTGAGCAAGATGTAGTCGAGCGTGAGCTCGTTTTAAGGCTGAAATGCCTTAATTTTGTAACTGTTCCGTAAATATATAAAAGTGTGTTCATGTTCTGTGTTAATTATATACGCCTATGTGTTTTATAAATGAGTCAAACTTGTGTTCTGTAAATAAAAATGGTGTTGCAGGCACTCGGCGGCGGCCGCATGAATGGTCAAACGAGAGCAAGACAGAATATAACGGTTCGTCCACACTAATATCTCTCTTTCCGCGACTTCGCCCACTTGCTTTCTTGCGCTTCAAGTTGGCAGTGATGCAGATGATATGTGGGGCGCGCGTTTCAAAATTCCAAAGTGCAAACGATACCACATAGTTGCACCTCGTCAAGTAAAAGCAAAGCGAATGGGGTCCCTTAATGGAGGCTTATCTTTAGGAGCGCCCGTCTGCAGGAAGAAGTGAAATAGATACCATGCATATTCAATAATAATGTTCAGTGACGTCCTGCGCCATGATCTATAAGTGGTTATACATTATTGACTGTAGAGTCTTCGCATGTGTACAAATTGTGTGTGAGATTTTAAGACCTATATTGCATGCTTGTAATGGGGTTTAAGGGAAGGATCGATATTTAAAGATATCCATGGCTTGAAAATGAAAAGGTTGAAAGTTTAAAATGCTTCCGTTTAGGCTGGTGGGCCATAACCCACAGGCCCAGGTTCGAGTTTTTTAATGGAATTGGGATTTTGGGCTTGCCTCAAGATCTCATCCCATCAACTTTCAACAGCAAAACCTCAAGGATCAACAACAGCAACCCACAATCAACTCAGCCGCCATCAACCACCTGTCTCTGTCGTTCTGTGGCTTTTTAAGCCAAATAGGCATTGTTGGTTCATCTTCCCTCTCGGGCTCTCTATCTTCCAGCCACAGTCTGCTCAAATCCCTTCTTTGAGCGTTAGCAATCATTTCTAAATGCCCTTAGGGATGAATGCCACCTATTCTATAACGGAAGAGTGCATCGGTGATTGAAATCCCCCAATATAGCCATTCTCGACTTACACAGGAAAACATACCAAACACGGGAAAAATCCACAAAGAACATTGTTCACTGGACTTCAAATCTTCATAATTGCTCTCTAAACTCCTAACAGGTCCGCCCATAATCGCGGTAGCAAGTCGCTTCGGCTCTATTCCAAGGTTTCCCTTCGTATTTTAAAAATAGGTCAAAAACATTGAAAATCCGGAAAATGGCCTTATGGCGAATTTCAAAATAAGATGCATTTGTATTTCAGAACCCTTTGGGTCCAGTTTCATCGGATCTGCATCT
>APFE031533048.1:94068-133522 GCA_000404065.3 Pinus taeda
TTCTTATTTACTTCATCATAGAGGCGGTATGCTTTGGAGGTGTTTGAATACCCCAGGAAGATACACTTGCGACTTCTAGCACCAAGTTTGTTTCTATGTACCTTTGGTATCAAAGCATAACAGGTGGAACCAAAGATCTTGAGATGTTTTACCGAAGGAACATGTCCATACCACAATTCATAAGGAGTCTTGTTTCTTATAGCATTAGATGGATATCTATTCTTTATATATGCAGCACATAGAATAGCATCAGCCTTAAATTTTTGAAGAAGAGCATGGATCGTACCATATTCAAGATTGTTCTATTCATCCTTTCAGCTACACCATTCTGTTGGGGATTATAAGGCACAGTTGTTTGATGTTTGATCCCATGTTGTCGAAGATAGTTTTTCAAATTCATTTGAAGTGTATTCTTTTCCATTATCACTGTGAATAGAGCCAATATGAGATTGTGCATCATTTTCAATCCATTTATAAAAGTTCTTGAATGTTTGAAAAGCATCAGATTTGTTCTTCAATACATAAACCCAACACATTCTGGTGTAGTCATCAATAAATGTCATCATATATTTATTTCCATTTGCAGAAGGAACAGGCATTGGACCACATAAATCTGAATGGATGAGTTCAAGTTTTCTATGTGCTCTTGAATGTGAATCATGAAAAGACTGTTTGCTATGCTTTCCTAGAATGCAAGCATCACATTGCTTAAATTTCCTAGGAATTGTAGGCAAACCAGCAACAACATTTTTCTTCAACAATCAGAGGTTGTCATAGTTCAACTATTCAAATCTAGCATGCCATAGTAAACTTGATGGAAGTGTACCTTCTTCATAATGAGAATTGTATGAGAAATGTTGTGCACGAGCAGAGGTACCTTGCAGCTTGAGAATCCTTTTTTCTTCTATTCCCCTCATGACAAATGAGTGGCCAGATGCTTTTCTTACTTCAAGCTTGCCATCAAACATATTAATGGAGTGACCTTGCTGGCGGATATGGACCAAGGACAACAAGTTTCTCTTCAGTTGTGGGAGATATAGAACATGATGCAGAAGAAAGTCTGGAAGACCAGGCAATTTAAGCCTGATTGTGCCAAGCCTTGATGGCTTGATTTTTTATTGTTCTGCAAAGTATACTGCTCCATCGACATTTTCAGTAAATTCTTCAAAAAAAACTTTTCTATTAGTCATGTGGCAAGTTTCTCCTGAATCAAGAAACCAATCATTTTTCCAAGAAGCAAGTGAAGCATTAAATAAATCTTCATTTACTCCAATATTACATTGTGCCACCACATAATGAGCAGATTTAAGTGCTTTACCTTTTTCTGTGTCATTAGTTTTACCTTTGGGTTGATTTCTTTGTTACTCAATTTTGTCCCAAGGTATTTTGCATGTAGAGGCATCATGTGATCCATTTCTTTTGCAGCGTATGCAGTGCAAATATGCCTTTTCTCCTTGAAAGTATCTGCCCCCCCTTCCTTTGAAATATCTTCTTCTTCCTCTTCGACCACCTCTTCCTATGGAAGAATCTTAAGCAGGATTCTTTTCTTTATTAGCAAGGCACACAACCTCTTCAGAAGATTCAGGGGCTGTCTTCTTTCCAAAAGCTTTCTCTCTTTCAGCAAGTTTTTTCACAAGAGAGTCAAAGGTAATATCTTTGAGATTTCCATTTTCTTGCAATGACTCAAGATAATTGGAGTAAGTAGGAAAAAGTGCCTTGAGAAAAGAGATAAGAGGAATATCCAATTCTACGTTTGTGACTTTGATATCATGGATTATAGACTTTACTTCGGATGCAAGAGCAAGAGGATCATTATTTTGCAATTCAAGAGTGAAGAGTTTAATCATGAGTTGAACAAATTCAAGTGCAAAATGTGAGTCATAGAGTTCTTTCAACTTTTGTAAGGCTTCAAAAGCAGTTGACAATGGTGAAATGTGGCGACTCACCTCTTCATTTACAGATGCTGCAATTAATTCATAGGCTTTGTTGTTCTTATTTTCCCAAATTGCGATCTCTTTGTCTGAGGTAGGTTGTTCTGGTTCTTTGTCTCCGTCTCCAATGCACACTTCTTTCCACAACTCATTGAAAATGAGTGTGTGTTTTATCATCCGGGGCCACTCAAGATAGTTCTCCTTGCCAGTGAGAACTATTCCCATAATGGATATCATTGAATGCATACTGTAACAAAAAATTTCTGCTGCAAAATTTTACTCCTAATGGGAAAAATATAACTCTGATATGACTGGACAACAAATTCAAATGTCAATACGCATTCAACTGGACAGCGTTAAAGTATAGAATATATATGTCAGCGTAAATACACAAAATTGTACAGCGCATTCAACTAGACAACGCTCTGAACTGGACAACGTAAATACACAAAACTTTACAACGTAAACACCAATAGTGTCCCCAGTATCCTAGTTGCACCATGTAGACAACAACAAATAAATTTTTTACCAAAATTCCACATTTAGCTTTGAGCTTCTGCATTCAGCTTCCCTCTCAGCTATTCTCACATAAAATTTGCCAGCAAGCATATCTTTTATGTCAATATTCCAGTCAATACTCATTTGAAACGCATCGAGGATAAACTCCAATGACAAGTTAAAACCCAATGAAGAGAGTACACGAATACCATCAGCGTTCCAATATCGAGCGTATGGTTTGAGCTAGACCATATAGGCATAAATATGGAATTTGAAGCCTTTCTCTTCTCAGGAGATTGAATAAAAATCTCAAAAAGAAGAAGATGAAGTCACAAAAGAAACCAATGAATAGGGTTTAAGCATTTCCCTTTTGGCTCTGTCAATTTCTCCAACAAGGATGATGCACAGAGGGCTATTACATTCTCAGAGTCGAATGGGCAACTCCTGCTCCACTTCAGGAAAACCGAGAGACCTTACAACCATATAGAAAAATCGTGCCAAGAGATTAGGAAAGTCGTTCCATCGATTTCTGAAGGATTCTTCTGTCTGCCTCCAATGCCTACGACTGACAAATCCTGCAATGCCTCTGGCAACATCCAGAAGGTATTACCAGATGTTGAATAAAAAATAGTCAGAGAAGAGGGCACAGAAAATTATTATGGTAGAGAGCCCAGAGAGAAAATATGGCAGAAAAACTGATATAAGGAATTACAACTAATTTTAGGAACTTGGCTCTGATACCATGTCAACCCAGGTAGTAACTCCACAAAATTCAATTCATATCATTCCTTCAGGCTAGTCTTTATTATATACATGAGGGAGACTGTTCACTTCATCTCCTGATGACTGTTCATATCTCTTATTATTTATTTACATCAATTATATTTATTCACCCAATTCTAATGACTAGGTGTCAACAGGCACCATTTTGAACACTCATGTAGAGGAGGATATCTTCTATTTGGAAGACATTAAGTTCACGATTAAGCGACTCGCTAATGGGAAATCTGGGGATATTGAAGGCTACCAAGCTGAAATTTTCAAAATAGGAAGGTCTATCCCCATCCCTCATATACAAAAACTCCTCAATTTGGCAGTGAAATCAAGCTTCCCTAATCCCTAGGCCTAAAGCCTTATTGTGTCTATCTTTAAAAGTGAGGATAAAAACATTCCCTCTAACTACAAGACCATTATGATTAGCCACGTTTTAGTCAAGTTGTATGGAGTCATTTTGGAAAATAATATTAGCCTTTGGCTTGAAAGGCATGGTAAAATAGCTAAAGGGAACGAAATATTTAGGAGACATCACTCAACTATAGACCATCTTGTTACTTTTAGGATCATTGCAGAGGAATGCCACAATAATAACACTCATCTCTTATGTTGTTTTGTTGACTTTAGAAAAGCTTTCAATATTGTTCCTCGAGATAAGCTATAGAAGAGGTTGGAAGAGATAATGGTTCCTCCCGATCTGAGCATTATCGTGACTAGGTTGTATGAGAATTTTATTGCCAAGCTCAGGACCACTAAGGATTGGTCAAGAGAAATTACGTGAAATATCAAAGTGAAGCAAGGATGTCCCTTATCCCCTACCTTTTTTGGCATTTACATCAATAAGTAGAAGAGTGTCTGTAAGTTACAAGATATGATGGCCACGAACTTATTGGTATGGTCATTATTTCGTCTTCTTTATGCTGATGATAGTATTCTTTTAGCTAGGATCCATGATGATCTCAACAAGAATCTTTGAATCCTCCAAGATTACTATTGATGGGTATGATTGTCAATCCCGATAAGACTAAAGTCATGATAATATCCAAAAATATCAACTATGATAATAACTACTTGGAGAAAGTTACAACATCAACATTCAACATCAACTCCAATGGAATTACAACATTGAGAAAAGGATAATTAGAGGTTGGAAAGCTTACTATGGGCTTGAAAACAATTGTAAGTTGAAATATCTTTGGGCATGGAGCAAAAAAATGTTCCTCTTTGAGACTCTCATCACCCATGTAATCTTATATAGGTGTTAGGTTTGAGGTTGCAGTATATCTTTTATGTCTTCTGTGTTGATTTTTCAGGGATCTCCTAAACTTATAATTTCTTAGATTAATATATTATTGTATTCATTTTTCATCATAAAATAATTACACAGAATATCTCAACAAAAATGCCAGTAGGATCATAAAGAGATAACCAAACAAGATATACAAGACTTTACCCTAGGAAAACCCAACAACATTTTCTTAGTCAAATAATTAAATTCAATAGAGATACATCAAGTAAACATAAAGTCAAACACAACCTTGGTCACACCTACTCAAATTCCCCTTAGATAAGTCTTAGATCTCTCTGTTCTAACTCTTTTTGTCTTATGTATTCTAGTCCCAATCTAAATTTGTGAATCCCTATAGTTATACTTCATTATTTGAGACATATATCAAACCATAACTAGAAGTGCCATAACCAATTGTATCATGTTTGTACTTCAACACATGTTGAGCTTAATGCCTTGGCTCAACCATAAGTTGATCAACTACTTTATGGTTACCCTAATTGGGTGTTCTTTCTAAAACAACTTTTGTTGTGGAAATCATGGTTGTTCCCTTTGTAGTTGTTGCTTTCTAGTTACTATAACATATTAGCTACCTAGCTTGGCAATCTTAATGACAACGTATCATCTCGAACTTAGATGTCAACTCCCTCTAAAGTTAAAACAAGGCTCCTTGATTTCTCCCTCTGTTGCAAAATAAATTCTTTCTATCATGGTTGCTCCCTCTGACACATGAGTCCTTTTACTTCCGTTAGAAACAAATCATGTAGGATCAACCTTGATTCATCAATCTAAAAATACCAAGCCCATATTCAGCCTCTAAGGAATTTCGCACTTCTAACCTTAGCTAATCTCGTCCTGGGGCACTTCAAATTGAGGACTTCTGACACTCTTTGGACCAAGGCCTAACCTTAGATCATATTGACCTTCCTGTCACCAACTTTCTCAGCCTTTCTAATTTTCCATGCTTCTTCGACCCTTATGTCAATTTTTTGTAATTTTGTAATGAATTATATCTCTTATCTGGCAAGGGAACTAGGGTTAAGTGGATCCTCTTACATTTTCAAGACTAATCTTCAAATTCTCTCTTTTCAGACGAATTTCAATGGAATTTTCTTCTTATCTCAACCTGGAAAAAGCATATATTATCCACTGTAGTTAGAATTTGATTAGACTTAGCCCTTTGTGCTAGATGATGAGGCCTTCTCGACCTACTGAAAAAAAAAAGTTCTAAGGCTCCTTCGATCTATTGAACATACTAAGGCCTTTCAACTTTCTTACAACATAGGTTGAAGACTTCAATCCTCCTATAGAGGCAAGAAAGGATCACAATCCTTTCTTCCATTATTAACATAAATAAGACTTTGACCATAAACTAGGGTTTCAACCCCTTTATAAAGATTTAGACTAGAACTTCTTGTGGTCCAGACTGGGATAGATAACTTGGCATACTTCTTTAACATAGAGATTTTTCCTTCATAACATGTTGGCTTGTTAATGTTTCTCTTTTATCCAATGCTTTGAAACCATGTTGATTTTTCAAGGATCTCGTAAGATGATAATTACTTCTTATAATTTCTTAGATTAATCTTTTCTTGTATTTATTTTTCATTATAAACTAATTACACAGGATATCAGTAAAACGTCAATAGGATCATAAAGAGACAACCAAACAAGAGACACAAGACTTTACCTTGGGAAAACCCACATGGGGGAAACCCAATAACCTATTCTTAGAGAAATCATTAAGTTCAATGGAGATACATCAAGTCAACATAAATTCAAACACAACCTTGCTCACACCTAGTCAAACTTCCCTTTAGATAAGTCTAAGATCTTTGTGTTCCACCTCGTATATCTGCCTTCAATCTGCCCTTTTGTCTTTCCTTGGACCTATCCAATATTTTGCCTTAGGTTTGTCCAAAGTACTGCCTCAAATGGTTTGAATTCTCTCTCTGTTGAAGATGATCAAGTTGCCTTTTGGAGGAGGTCAAATCATTTACTTATACTTGTCTAAGAAGTTGAATGGGTGTAGCCATAGGGGAAAGCCAACTTGACTTATAAGAGGGACGACTTTATGTTTTGGAGCCAAAAATTTAAATTTGAAATTCAAAATTTTGAAGTCAACATGAAGAACATGTCTTACATTATATATTTTCTAGGGCTAAAATAAAATGACATGAAGAACATGTCTTATGTAATTCAAGGGCCAAAAATATTAATTATGAGGACCAACCATAGCTACAAAATTTAACATTTTGGTGTTATGAATATGGATCTAATGCATTGTTATATAGTGCTATTTATTTCTTATTGTAGGAAAATGTCAAAAAAGTATTCTTCTATTTAAGATAAAGGAACCTAGTGATTCCATCAAGGACGAAACTAGAATAGTGTCATTATCATCACAAAATAGATATTTAACAGTGAATTGTGAGACAAAAGTATAGTTCCCAATACTCGGTTGTAAATTTCTTATGTGATATTGGTTTTCATTCTTGTCTGCCATTTCAAATATATTCAACTCATGAACCACTAATTGGTTAGCACATTAAATACTAACATAATTGTCATCATGAGTAGGAGTGATAGAGATAATAAGCAATAACATGTAACTATAAGAGGGGACTTAAGCTTTTCCTTGGCGAGATACGAAATTTGGGGTGAAGTGGCTTAGCTTGATAGTAAATATTTCTAGTTTTCTCATAAGGAGGCTTGAAGAAGTAGGGTTGTATGATATAGAAACTATAAAACTAAGGCCAACCTAGAGCAATAAAAGCATGGGGGTGAAGAGAATTGCAAAAATAATTGATAGGTTTCTTATCTCGAATTCAATGATAAATGATTAGGAACGCATTAGATAATGGGTTGCTTCTAATGATAAGTAAGGTTACTTTGATGTTCTATTAGAATTGGCCTTGGTTGGTAGGACGAATCCTAGTCGTTTCAAGTTCAATTCTAGCTAGTTGGAGAGGGAAGATTCTATCACTTTGATTAAGGAAAAGTGGGTTCCTTTTGATAGTTCTCTTCAAAAGTTTGTAGCTTTATATTTTGATAGCAATCTAGAAAAGGTCAAGCAAACAATTGTGTCTTAGGCCCATGATAAACAATGTGAAATATAAGAAGGAAATCGTTGTTGTTGAAGTTAAGCTAGAAATGTATCTTCATGATATTTTTGGTTATCATCATGAAGGTTTTTAAAATAAGATAAAATAGTTGGATAAAGGAAAAAGGAAAATATTGCTTGACAATGAGGAAACCTGGGGACTTAGGAGAAAAGATTTATGGCTTTTTCAAAAGGATGAAAATATAAATGATTTTATTAGTTTTAGATAATAGGACAAATGCAACTACTTTTTTGGAAATCATTACATGTGATAGCTCAATGATGTCAAGTTTTGAGGGATTGGTCCACTCAAGAGTGGAACATTTCAATGAAATTTACGAGCAGGGGCAAAGCAATTATAGGTAGTAAATATGACATCTTGTTTTCCTTGCTTTGCAATTGAGGAAGATAATACTAATGGTCCATTGTAATTGAGGAAAATAATACTAATGTTTAATGGAGGAAGTTTTTGAAGATGAGATTCAAAAGGTCCTTTTCTCTTTCAAAAAGGACAAAAGCCCCAGTTTGGATGGGTACTTAGTGGATTCTAAGATTTTACAAATTCATTGAAGAACATTTACTATAGTGAATTCTAAGGTTTTACAAATTTATTGAAGAACATTTACTAAGGGTTGTGAAAGAATCTTATAGTTTCACACTCCTTATATCTTAATTTGGTGAATAAATGTTTGATTCTTCAACCAAATTAACTCATCCTGCGCACCTTTAATGGGTAAGTGTCACCTTTTTTATTGAAGATGCATGAATGATGAAATCAAACTCTCATAAAAGAGATTATACAATATCTGCATTGAGAGTTTAAGTCAACACCAGCTCTTAATCAAGAGTTTAAGACCTAAAATATCTAATTTTAAAGTTAAAAAAAATAAAAATAATAATCAAACCTTTAACCATTACATTCTTCTGATTTAATTTATGCTCTATATTTATGAGTTCAATTGTAATTTTCTATTATTATTATTTATTCCTTCACTAGAAATTTATAGTTAAAAAAGCAAAATCACGGTTGGCTTTGCAAATGTTTTCTCTCGATGAAGGTATTTTTCTTCCGTTTAATATAAAAAGAAAAATTATGCATACAAAAAGAATATTTAAGCTTATTCCATGATCTACATCTTCATCTCGTGTTGATGATGAACCACACTAGTTGGTTCGAAATGCGTTGACAAAATTTTCTCCTATGTGATTTCTATCGAAAAAACTCTCTTAATGTAATATGGATTACAAAAACCTTGAATTCAAAAAAAAATAATAAATAAAATAATAAATAAATATAAAATAAAAATAATAAATAAAATAAAATAAAAATAAAAATGAAAATAAAAATAAAAATAAATAAATAAATAATATATTATATAATATATAAGTAAAATATTAAAAATGTTTTTTATTTGCTTGTTTCGTTTTTCTTCTTTTCTTTTTTATTATAATAAAAGGTCAGCTTTTAACTATATATTAAAAATCTCAATATAAATGTAAGTTTTGATGTTTTGTATTAAACAGAGTTTTAAATTTTATTTTTCCATTATCGAACAATTATAGAAGGGTGACAACCATTCATGGGATTACTTATATGAAGGCTTGCTAAGTAAGTTTCTCACTCTATAATTTCACCATCAACAAGATTATTTTTACTAGTAGATTTTTATTCTTGTCTCCATATTAATGAAAGCATTGCACCTCGTGGCATAGCTTAAACAAACTTTTATCTCTTTTAATTTGGATTAAGCTCTTAAACTCTATATGATTTGCATTATATCCAACCTATTAGTCTTCTCCCAATTTAATCTTGTTATATTTTCCCACCTTCCCATGAACCATTTAGTGATCAAGGAGGATGCTAAAACTACTTTCTAGATTATTGATACATTAACATGAAACTTAGAGAGCCTTCTAATGCAATCCTTAACCACACACCAGACCATTCCCAGATATGTGCCTCTACACACAATTTATCACAAAAGCTTTAGTAAATAAATGGATATCTTTTATGTCCACAGAGTCTTGGAGAGACGGTGATTGGGTGTGTTGTTAAGACACTCCTAGATGTTAAATCACTAGTTCAATTCCCTGCCCTATTCTGGTGTTATTCTTGGACATGACATGTTGTAGCCTCACTAATGTCGAACTTTAAAAAATAATACTAGTAAATAAATAAATGTCTTTTATATCCCATTCACCTAACTCGTTTGGAAGCATAATTTCTTCCATGTGTCCAAATTTATAAAAAAAAAATCTCACTATCCCTTGACCATAAAACCTAACATTCATCTTCCTTATTTTCTCAATAACAAATTTTGGAATGAATGCAAGTGACATCTCCTAAATTGGAGCTACAATCACATATGTTGTCAATACCAACCTACTTCATGACATAACCATATGTTATACCATTTTTTAATTATTTTCTCGACTTTCAATATAAGTCAATTTGAATCATTAATGTCATCATAAATTGGCTTAATACAAAATCCTACATAGTTTGAACCCATGGGTCTCCACTTAGTTAAACTATGTCATAGCACCTGTGTTCATGAAAATTTTTAATAATACCCCTAATCTCACTAGATATTGATAAAAACCTCCCAAAATATTTTTGTTGAACCCCCTCTCTCTACCTCCTTATTAAAAAATAACATATATTTTTATTGAATACCCCTTTTTATAGGCGTTGTCTACGGAGGTAGAGGAATTTCCCAGACGATCAAAAGTGGTCAGAATCTGGGCAAAAAAAATTCAGAAAATCTTGCAGTAGCAGTGTTTGAATCATGTTTTTTATGGTGGAAATGGATTCAGAACCATTAAAAACCTTGTGGGTACCCGAAATCTTGAAGTTTAATAGTTGTAACCTGGATTTACATAAATCCCTACCGGATTTTATCAAAATATTACCATAATTTCCATTTTTTCCAGGGAAAAGAAACGGTCTACTTAGACTACGGCCTTTTTATATGCTTCAATATCTATATGGAGTAGTTTGAGGAAATGTCATTGTCAGTCATACATATATTATGGAAATTAATGAATTCATGTATTACAGGGTTCAGAAAATTGTGCCCTCCTGGGCTGGACTACAACCAGAAAAGGATTAGGTTTTCATTGCATTGGTTATGAGTTGTAGGTTGCAGCGTGCAATCTACTTTTTGTTTGGGCATACTTGATGTTTATGGCGTGTGAATTCTCACATGTTTGTATATGAGGAACATATTGATGTCAGATTTAATTTGGCCTGTGCATCCATGACTCAGTTGCTTTAATTTGGATCCATGACTCAGGGTTTATTGTACATAGTACTATAATTTAAGTCAAGCTTTTATTTTCCTTACAACGTATTTAAGAGGCTTAAAATGGTAGTTGGTTTGAATACATAATTCTTTCAAAATGGTCTTTTTTTTTTGCTAATACATTACTTTTTTAAAAGCTTTTGTTATGGATAAGTTCCACAAGCATACTTGGGATAAGGAGCTAGGGAGAACAAAAAAAACTATGTAGAAGTGTTTAATCCCACTCATAATCATCAACAAAAAGCGTACATAGAGGCCAATATTTCTTGGAGAGAAAAAAATTTTATTGCTTAGTTAATGACAAATTCTCATCAACTTCGTTGTGAAACAAGGCCCTGGAAAAGACCAAAAGAAGTGTGGGAGGAAAGAGTTTGTATTTTATGTTCTTTCAAAAAAGTGGAAACAGAAAAACACTTCGTTTTAGAATGTGAGGCATTCAAATACAACCGAGAAAGTTATGCATATATTCTAGCAACTAGCTCTTGGGATAATCTATTTAGTGAAGGGTTTGTCGAGAAGTTGGGAATGTTTATTGTGAGGCTTCACAGGAAAAGGGTTGAATACATCAACCAAATGAAGAAGCAATATGTCCCATAGGCTATCTTTAGCCTCGTGGACGTTAAAATAATTTTCTTTCTTTCTTTCTTTAGTGTATTGAATTAATAATTTTTTTTTTAATAGTAAATTAATAAATGTTTTTTTTAGAATAGTAAATTTGAGCTATGTAATTTATATAATTTTTTTAGTGTGTTATACATTAAAATATATATAATAAACAAGGGTTACTCAATAGCGATTATCTGTCGCTTAGTTTAAATATAGCTAAATTTAACTAAAAAAATTGTCTCCATGATGAGAACCAACCCATAATAACTTGAGCGATATAGGAATTATTAAGATGGCCCAAAAGCATGTGAATTTGACAATCTAGATTAAGCCTACAATGTCTAAATGGGATAACAGTAAGTCATGGCTTGAATTTTTTTTATTTGGACAATGCCAAAATGTCAAAAAAGTAGTCTATTTAGGCCACAAATTCACCCAAAAAATGGTGGAAATTTTAGCATGATTTTTTACAAAATCTGGCATAAATTTTGGAAATCTGGGTTACCGTTGTCAAACTTCAAGATTTTGGGTATCTAGTGGGTTTTTGATGGTGTTGAATCCATTTCCACCATAAAAAAAAAAAAAAAAAAAAAAAAAAAAAAAAAAAAACCAATTCAAACACTCTCATCCACCATCAAAAAAAAATTCAAAACTCCTATGATGCATTTTTTTTTGAGAAAAAAAAAATTGTTGCGATTTCCGAGAAAAGAAATTTTTTCGAACCCGATTTGTGGCAGCAGCAGACACGCCACTGTCAAATGCATATAGAGCGATGGTTTTAAATTTCAATTTTTTTTTACGAGACAAAAATGGAAATTAGATTGATTAGTAAAAATAATAATAATAATATAGCTCAAATATAAAAAATTTAAATATAAATGTTTTTGTTTGGAAATAATATTGTATATATAGAATGAAAATATTAGATGTATTAAATAAAAAGACTCCAAAGGCATATAAAAAAATTAATGTCTACAATAAAATGACATATTTAACATTTAAATTTCATTTAGGTATTAAATGGAATTGTATATTTTAAATTGTAATAAGTTTCTTTATCATACTCATTTATCCTAACAATGAATGTTTATAAATGTGAATGAAATAGTATATTTCAAAGAAATAATTTGCCTAAATATAATACTATAAGATTGTTTATTTATTTTTATAATTAAAATTTACAAAATTTAAACAAATTTGATAATGAATTTCAATGAAAATAAATTTTGGAAATGTGACTTTTATTTCTAGTCCCTATCGCTTAACTTAAATATAGCTTTCTTATTATTGTAGAATTTAAAATCCATATCCATTGCCTTGAAATCAATATTTTAAGAATGAGATAGAAACATAGAGAACATCTAATTTAGAAAGGCTTAGTTTGGTACCCTATGTGGACTTGAGGACAAGGTGTGCATTAAAAGTAAAGGAATAAATTATAGTGAACCCTTTTGGGCAATATGTGGAGGATTGGGTGGACCAAGTTGTTGATGTTGTTGCCAAGTTCCCTTATGTATATTAATTTGTCATTATTATTAATTCTCATGTCCATTACCTCATGGACTTATCACATTATAGTTGATAAAATTAAGTCATACAACCACTAACATTCATGCACAAGAATTTGAAAATTCTATTTGCTCAATGATGACACATGTGATTTTGTCCATGTAGAACCTTTTACAATTAACAATCTGAAAGTTATATTGGCTCAATGATGACACATGTGATTTTGTCCATGTAGAACCTTTTACAATTAACGATTATTAAAAGTGTATGTACTTTTTAAAAATTAAAATATATTATTAATTCAAAATTATTTTAATTTAACATCTATTACATTTCAATATAATAAAATCCTTCCACTATAAATTTTATGTTAATAATAGTTACATCTAAAAAAAATATACAAAAAAATTGGTTCTTAGAGAAATTCAAAACATAATAAAAGTCTAATTACTAAAATATTAAATATAAAATCACATCAATACAGAAATAATTATATTCTCATCATAGAAATAAAGATCATCTCATTTCAAGCCCCACAGGGTAGGTGAATTGGTAATCACAATGCGGTGAAGTTCGTTAGAAAGGCGAGCTCCGTACTGAAGGTCACGAGTTCAATTCCCCCGGACTAACCCGGAGCTGTGTAGAGGGGCAGGCACAGTTTCCCAGAGGTTACAGTGGTAGCGGTCAGAATCGAGCCTGTGTAACGTGAGTTGCGAGGCTACTCCAATTTTCGATTCCTCTGTTAACAAACAAAAAAAAAAAAAGATCATCTCATTTCCACTTATACACGATTATGGTAAAAAACATTTAAACAAAATAATTTCCACCCGTACAAAAATTTTAGTTGTATTGTAAAAGGGAAAGAAAATATTTTCAAAGCTAACCCCATGGAAGAGAGTCCTCATTGATTAATAATCGTGACAATTTCTCACCTAATATTGGTCATGTGTAGGTTAACCATTGGTAACCTTGCAATACACATAATGTCGACATTAATCTGAAGCATAATCCTGGGGTATGATGTTATGTTTTGTGTGGGGCATACATAACATACAAACATGAAAGGGAAGGGAAAAGGAATAGAGAAATTCTAACCACCAAATCCACTCTTGAACACCATGCCTCAGAAAATTTGCTAAAAAATATCGCATCATGTCAGTGTCTTCGTCGCCCAATTGAATTGGCAAGAATCGAAAAGGCTCAACAAGGGAGCCATTTTTATTTTCTTTCTACAATTGCTTGTTTAGTCAAAATGAAATTTGGTAACTCTTTGTAAATGCCTCTCTCAAGAGCTCATGTAATCCGTGTGCGTTTTGAAATTTAAAGCTGGTATGTATGCATGTTAGTATCCATTCATAGTAGTATGATTTTGGCTTAAAGCTAATTAAATTATGGGGAGAATAGGGAGAGAAGAGCGATGAGTTGGAGCACTACACAAGTATATTCTTGTGTCGTAATAAATCATGGAGACAAAACTAGTACTTATGAAATCTCGCATGGAAATAATCCTAATGTAAACATAGATGGTTGCAAAAATGGTAACATAGCGCTCTATGGTAAAATTCATCCTCTACGTGAAACCCATAATGCCAAAATAATAGTGTACCTCCACACAGAATCCTCTTATGAACCCACTCTATTCCCTTAAGAGTTTTAAAATGAAATCTCTTAATTGAACAATCCACGCACCAATTTCAAGGCCCTCACGATTCTCAAGGTAGGTCAAGAGTTGGACCGTAGGAAGGTTGGGACTTAATTCTCCACGAACCTCCAATAAAACTTTGTGAGGCCCAAAAAGTTGTGAAGCTTTGCTAGAGTTTTCGAGACTAGCCAATCCCAAATGACTTGGATCTTAATCAGATCCGCATGCATGCCTTGCTCATCTATGATGTAACCCAGATATTGGACTTGGCTCGTGCAAAAGGTGCATGTCTCCAAGTTGGCACACATTTTGTGTTGTTGTAGGGTTTGAAGGACTCTCAAATGTCTTGAAAAAGTTCTTCCCAACTCTTGTTTAAGATGAGGATGTCCTCCAAATAAATAACCATGAACGAGTTGGTGAAGGGCCGCAAGATGTCATCCATCAAACTCATAAAAGTATCAGGGGCATTTGTCAACCCAAAGGGCATGACCAACCATTCAAAAAGGCCTTCCTTGGATTTGAAAGCGATCTTCCATACATTTGTGGGCTTTATTAGAACCTGGTGATAGTCAAACTTTAAATCTATCTTGCTGAAATACTTTGCCCCCTTGAGTTGGTCTAGAAGGCCATCAATCTGTGGGATTGGATACATGTTCCTCACAATGATTTTGTTTAGTTCCTGATAATCAATGCAGAGCCTCCAGGGCCCATCCTTCTTTTCTACAAGTATAATCGGGCTCCCACAAGGTGAGAAACTTGGTCAGATGTGCCATTTTTGCAGCAACTCTTGGATTTTCCACTTGATCTCTTCATTTTCTAGAATGGAGAGGCGATGTATTCTCCCATTGGGTATGGGTGCTCCAGGAGTCAAATCGATCAATTTCTTGACCTGAAAGTGCAAGGGTACCCTTATGTGTGAGGAGAATATGTCCTTGTATTCTTCCATGACCTTATCCACCTACTTGTGTTGCGTAGAGGAACCCTTCCTGGGGGCCTTGGATGTGGCCACAATCTCTTACCCTTACTTTGAGATTGAATCAGAAAGAAAACAAATTTCTCGGTCTAGGAGATGATCCTACTGCATTGCTTAGCAAAGATCAAAGAGATGGTAGTAGGCGGGGCTACCTCCGATATCATGTATAACTTATTTCCCTAAGTAATAATAACAGTGCAAGGCCTAGACTCATACACATTATGACACTTCCACAAGTATGTTGGCCTAATAATACATCACAAACTTCAAGAGGAGCAACATCACACAATACCTCATTTGTGAAGGGCTTGATGTTGTAGGGAAGGCGACATTGCTAGCTGACGCGAAGATCTCGTCATTGGTGAAGCCACCTGATGGTGTATGGTTGCGGGTATGGTGTGGCTAGTAGGCCCAATTGCTTCACGACCTATGTTGAAATGAGGTTATTTTGGCTCCTACTACCGACAATGAACTACAGCAGAAAACCCTTCACCCATATCTGTGAGTGGAGGGGACGCTCCCCCTCCTCCAGATCTTTGGGCTCAATATTTTGGATCTTAGTGGTGGAAAAAGTGGCATTGGGATCTGCATCAATAATTTTCTTCCCGTTTTCATTCCTCTTGTCAGGTTTTGACTTAGAGTCAAAACATGCATCTGACTTTGAGGCCTTTAGTTTGGCCACCATTGACTGTTTGGCTCAACGCTCACTTGTTTTCTGAGTGGGTCGCTTATGGAACTCACACCACTTTCTTGTGTCCTTCTTTGTCTTAGTGGTGTTGTTATTTGCTTGTGGCTTTGGCGAGTTGTATTGGGTCACCCATCCTTGGATTTGTCCTTTATTTTGTAGTTCATGGGCGCTCTTTCCCTGCTTCTGATTCGCAGATCCAGATTCACGCTTCTTTTGTTTAAATTTTTGTTCAATCTTGGAAACATATCAGTATGTTGCTCCAAGCGAGGAGATGTCCAGGAAATCCATTTCTTCCTAAATGTATTTATGCCTGCAGTTGCGATAATTATGCATCGGATTTCACTCAAAGTCTTTGATACCCAACTTTGTGCGTAGAGTATGAAAAATATTTGTGAGCTCATGGACATCTTTGTGCCTTTGTTGTTGTAGTGTGGTCCATTATATGTACTTTTCCTCATAGCTCCCCACGCGGTAATATTATTCCTTGAGAGCATCTTGAAAATAGTTCCAAGGGAGGGTGGTTGTAAATAGAGAGGTTTCCTTAGCCCTTTTTTCACAGTAAGTTTCCCACCATTCCTTAATATAGGGAGCAACCTTAAGTAGTGAAAAAGTAATCTTCTCCCGATCGGAGAAACTATGGACCGAAAAGTAACCTTCCAACGGATATAACCATTTATCTAAAACATCTGCATCTATTTGACCTTTGAATATAGGGATATTGAGGTTTACTTGTACCTTGAATGTGGTGACGCCTCCGAAGTGACTGTTGGATGAAGATGCGTCGTAGGCGGGTATCCGTCGAAGGATCTGGGCAAAGTTGTCCATCATTACGTTCCTTTATCGCTTGAGGGCTTCTTCAAGCAATATTTTGAAAGGATATCCTACTCCCTTCACTTTATTTTCTTCCTCCATGGGAGATCATTGGGGTCAGGAAGGCTGGTCTTACAAAGGCTCAACCAATTCGAGCCCTAACTCCTTATACCTTGACCTCATTGGGGACATGTAAAGAAAAATAGAGAAAGAGTAGACCAATCTGATACCACTAATCCAAATTTATGAAAGAACAAAATGAAATACAAATTTAAACGTAAACACGGAGATATAGTGAAAACATAACTTTTATTCATTAATAACAAAGTACTCAAAAAATTTTACATGCAGAATGGAAATAAACTAACGCAAGCGATGGTAGCTTATCTCTGAGAATAGATGTGGCAGCTACATGTCTTCTGAACTTTGTTACAATGAGGCTCAAATGCCTATTTATTATGGAGAAACAATGGAAAAACATAAACATCCAAAAACATAACCTAAGAGATGAAACATCAAAAGTCAGTGGGCCCCATTGGGGTAAATTGCTACATCAACTTCTTGGTGTCATAACTTTTGGCATATGATCTTTGTTTGACACACATGATACCTCGTTAGAAATACCCAGCCAAGGACTAGAAATTTCGACTACAAACTCATAACGTAAATCTTGGATTTTCCTATTTTCCAAAAAAATGTTGTTTAGGGCCTAAAAACGGCTCCAAAAGTTCAGGACCCAAAAAACTGTCAAAAATAGTAAATTGTGCTATAATTAAGGAAACTAAAAGAAATAATGGTGGGATTCCAAGTGGAATAGGTGAGTGGCCACCAATATCCACCTGGATCATTTTTTTTCATTTGGACAACAACATCCAAGTGTATCTTTACTTCAGTTGGATTTTGAATAAACTGTGAGTTT
This sequence comes from Pinus taeda, assembly GCA_000404065.3. Lineage (NCBI taxonomy): Eukaryota > Viridiplantae > Streptophyta > Pinopsida > Pinales > Pinaceae > Pinus > Pinus taeda. Next base: position 112,115 of record APFE031533048.1, read on the forward strand.
AATGGAATCTATGATTGTTCCCTTTTCTTCAACTTGAATTTCTACATCCGAAATTTTTGGTACTTCCTTCTCCATGAATTTTTGTACTTTTTTTCCAACAACTTCTTGTTTTGTTTAAGCTTCTTAATTTTCATAAGCATTTTTTCACTGGGATCCTTAAGGAGAGAAACTTCTGCATTTTTGTTCGTGATAATTTTTTCAACTTCTTTTCGCATCTTTTGCATTGATTTTTGGTTTTATTGAAGAATTAACTTTGAGATATCTTTTATGTCTTCTAGTGTTACAAATTTGGCTCTAATGTAATGTCCTATAATGTTATTGTTTTCTTCTTGTAGGAAAATGTCAAAAACTTCTTCTTATTATTTAAGATAAACGACCCTACTGATTCCATCAAGGGTGAACCCAAATAATGTCATTATCATCACAAAATAAAGATTTGATGGTGAATTGTGACACAAAAGGTATAGTTCTCAATACTCAGCTATAAATTGCTTATGTCATATTGTTTTTCATCCTTGTCTATCATTTCAATTATATTCGACTAAGGAACCACTAATTGGTTAGCACATTAAATAATAATATAATTGTCACCTTGAGTGGTAGCAATAGAGACAATAACATCCCTTCAATTGTTCCTTCAAGCTTAAATAATGCAAAAACAACTTTGATAATTTTTTTAGGAAATATTCTATTAGTACTCTCCATTTTACTTTTTCAAACTTCATAATATTTTAGTTAATATTTTAACACTTTTGTGATTTGGGTATTATTGGTATAATATCCTTCATCCACTTCAAAATAATTAATTTTACTTAAACTTTAGCTTCTTAATTGAAGATTAATGCCTTTTTGCACTTCAAAACTTTAATAGTGATGAATGTCCCTTTTTTTTTTTAAATTAAAGTTCTTTTAATAATAATAAAATATAAAGTTCTATGACTTTAAATTAGAACTTCTTCATTAATACTTTTTGGTAAACTTAATATATATATATATTATATATATATATATATATATATATATAATATATAAATATAATTAAATATAAATATATATGCACTTATCTTAGATTTGGGTGGCATTCTAGACTGTTAGCACTAATCATTGTCATGAAATCTCGTTATAAGTGGTGCCCATGCACCTTCAATTTCCTCAGCTTAACAACTAAGACAACATTCTCGATATGTTTGGATTCCTTGTTCTATATCCACCTGCTGATTTCCATGTACCTTTTTCTCATGCTCCATTTGATTCATCTTCCTCTCCCTCAACGTTGGCAGTTTATCTGGATATATAACCCTCCCCTACCTCATTCCATGCCCTACAATTTCCTGGAGCAGCTTCGTCATTCTCTCGTCCCTCCCGACATTTTTCTATGTTACCTTGGATTCCCTCTTCATCCTTCGGCCTACATCAATGGTCCGCGAGTGAGGAAGAGTTAAGTGTGGTGATGGTGGTCAGGGTTGAAGGTATCCCACTCGCAATACATGGATTGATGAAAATGTCAAGATCTTTGACCCCGACATACATGTGCATATCTATCGCACAATAGCCTTGCTAGAAGCCGATGAGAGAAGGTGCATAGGTGATGTGCATTGGGCCATTTGAAACTTGTTGGGTTATTATCTATGGAAACGGGAGCAAGCCAGACAGGGAGCGAAACAGAGGGTGGTGGAGACAAATTCCTAGTGAGCAACATTCGTCAATCTCTACTCCAGTTATCCACATGCTTTGGAATTTTCTTCCCTCATGTCCTTCTTTCACCTTCTTCCTCCAACTCTCAAGATGGCTTCGGCTCCCATTCCTTCTCTCCAACATCTCATTACCCTTCTCTAAGGTAGATGATATGCAACTCCAAAGAAAGGTGGCCCAAGAAGCAAAGACGGAACAAGCTCAGTAGGAATCAAGCTCATATGGTTGCCTCATTATGGAGGAGAAGCTAGAAGATGCACTACTCAAACGACGATCAACAAGGAATGGGAGGTCTCCCTAAACTCCAAAGGCAACCATGTGGTCGTACCAGACAATTCTTGTCTTTCCTACTCTTTCTCTTTACAATTCTAACTAGCACTCAGGAAAACAATCGGAGGCATTTTTGTAACTCTGTAAACATTTTTTTATGTTATTTTCTCGTGTATTTTCTATGGACCAAGTATTTCAAGTCTTATGCTTTCATGTAGGGATCATCTAGTTTACCCTTGATGGGAAGATGGACCCAAATATTCCATTACATGCATTATTATGCTTGCTTACGAAAAAATATATCCACTTGGTCCCATGCTTGTTTACGAAAAAAAAAAAAAAATAAATATATATATATATATATATATAATATATAATATATATAATATCCACTTACATACCTTTAACTCCTTGGATAAATTCCTCCACATAAAAATATATAACTTGTCATTCATGTCATTTTCTTTTACTTTGCAGATATCATGGGAAATTATCATGGACTACTAAAACCACAAGCTTGTAAGCAACCAATTGCAATGTAATAGCCTCAGGTTAAAGTTTCATGTAATAAAGGATAATAAAGGAAAAATAAGACCAAGGTCATGAGACACGTATTCAAAGTTGAATCTTGGGAAAACGCTTTAGTGGGCATCACTTGTGGTTCAATAATGGCTATGGAAATTAGCAAAGGAAAAGAGGCAATAATTGGCATTTAATAATTAGAGATAAGGAAAATAGGAGAAAAGGAAGGTGAAGAGACACAAATTTGTATGCAAGGGAAATTAGAGGAAAATGAAGGAAAAGAGAGACATCAATGATAAAAAGGCTTCAGATAAACAACTCACAACTTTTGTCATTTTTTGCTTTGGACCAGTTTCAGAGAGAGGGAGAACAAGCAACCAAGAAAAGGAAAGCAAGGGAGTGCAAGGAGAAATTTGGATCAACAACTTCAACAAGAAGGTTTTGTAGGTAACAGGTTACATATGTGATTTCTTTGTTGGGATGTGAATGCATGGTACATGCATTTTTTTATTTGGTTCATTTATTGTCACTGGCAATGGTTTTGCCTGGTTTGACAGTGGTTTCAACCTTGCCTTGCCAATTCCTAGATAGTCATGGTGTGATGGGATTCATTCTTGGTTGAGCTTTGAATTTCTGGAAGGTTTTGGAACCAGGTGAGATGGTCTCAGGAAAATCCCAAGGGTTGGGGGTGGAGATGGTTTTCTCCAAGAAGCCCTCGATAGGTGGGTGGAGATAGGAAAATTCCTCAAGGTATGGTGAAGGTTTAACCTTTGGATTCCTTGTTTAGTTATTTTTGGTTTATATCATGAGATCTCACATTCATGCTTGGAATATGGCACAGGGGTGATTGGCCAAAAGAAATATTTGGTTAAGCCCAATCTATGGTTGGGTGGTACATGGAAATCCCTAACTTTGTTGGCTTTTGCATAAGTTAAAATGAATTATTCCAATGTAATTATTGATAACATGTACTTGTTATTATGCAGATTTTATGGTTGATTTGTCATGGTTTCTATTCTAGTTATATGTTGGTTATAAGCATGGTTCTACGGTGTGCTCTAATTATGGCTCTTGTTCATGATTTTATATTTTATTGAATGGTTGATGAATGCATGGGCTAAAAAATGATGTTGCAACTAACTTGAGAGGGCATTGAGTCTTCTTGGTGATTCTTAGATGAAGTTCAGAAGTTTATGATCAAATATGCATTCATGACCTGTAGCTTTTATGTTTACCATATGCTTAATGAAATGTCTATCCATGTGTTAGACATGTTCTGGTTAAGATCTTGTTCAATTTTTGAATGGTTAGCCTTGCTATCATGTTATTTATGTTTCTTGAAAGTTACAGGAAGTTCTGGGTAGTGCTTTGGAGACTTCCCTGAAAAAGTGGCATAGATTTTGTGACTGCATGCATAGTACAGGAGATTGTTTATCATAACCGCAGGCAGGCAAGCTTATGGGTGTGGTTGGAGCCTCATAACCGCATGCACATTGTGTCAACAGTGTGGTTGGGGTGTTAAGCCACTGAAAAAGAGTTCTAGATCAGGGATTGATCACCCAGGGTGGTTTTCAGGCTCCTAAGTGATCGGTAGTCCCTGAGGGATGTCAGTTTATGTTCAGATAGTTGGGCCCACTTCCATAACTAGAAATTAGAGGTCAGGTTATGTTACAGTGGCACTCAACTCATGTTTACCCTATAGAGCTTGTAAAAATGAGTAAATATGGGACGGGGAATCACACATAATTAATGAGGAATCAAGATTATCTTATCTACTCTTCTTTTTTCATAAGTATAGTTTTAACTCCATGCCGGTCAAAAGGACATATTGCCATATTTATTATATGCAGTATGTCCTTTTGACCGGCATGGGCTCTGTGTCTGTTCGGTTTGAAATTCTCCTTTCTCGGATGGGGTTATATGGGGTTTGTGCCTCTAAGTTGGCCCTTATGACCTTCTTCTTCTGGTTTGGTTTGATAATATTGGGGTTCGAGGATGGGTTGTTGACAGCACCGCCTCTGGGCTTAGTTTTACTAACTCTCCCGGGGATGGGTCGAAGTTTTTCTCCCTGTGTGTTTGTTGGCCCTGGAGCCTTATGTTTCTATCTATCTATTCTACTAATTATTGTGCCCTATGCCTATGTGGAAGTCTTTACGAGGTTAGAACTGTGGATTTGTGATGGTTTGGGTACGGGGACAACACTTATGGTGTAAGTCTCGTTGGTCTCTTAAATTATTCTTCTGAATTCTATGATAAGTGGTTTTAGGTTGTGGAAGTTGTGTCTCTGTTTGGGTCAGATGGCAAGGATGACGTGCATGGGAATAAACGGGAGGAAGTTCCTTGAATTTTGTGGTGGAAATCATTGTTTTGTGCTTCTTCCTTGGCAGGTGTGTAGGGCGGTAGGGTCACCTAGAAGAAAAAAGCTTCTAAGCTCAGCCCACCTCATGTACAAGAAATACGCCCTACCTACCTTTCCACTACACACTGTGAGTTCTTGGCAATGGTGTGGGCAATAACTGCTAGAGGTCGTGGTAGGAGAACTAGGGCAACTACAAAGGAAGAGCATCTCAGCTCATCTGGAGAAAAAAGTGGGCCGCAAACTAGTCTCCAACATCATGGATGATGTGGCCACAACATACCGTGAAGGGACAAGCGAGGAAATCAGGCAGTTAATTGAGGAATGGGAAGATGACTTGAACTGGCGGGCTAGATCGATGGACATGGAGGTGGAGGATTAGCGGGCTATGGTGCATGATCCTAGGCAAACCCGTGGTCATGTTACCTAGTTTAAGCAAACTTTGTACCTATACTGGTCCATGAAGGGTATCTTCGAAAAGGCCTTGGAGAAGATCTTTATGAGCATGGAAACAATGGTGCAGGACTTCCCCAACTATAAACAGGACTTTCGGAAACTACAGCTTCATCTGCAAAAACAAGATGGCCGCCTTCGACGAATTGAAGATCACCTCCCTTGCCTTCTCTCACATTCAGTGCTTCCTGTATCCAATGTTAAGGATTCGGCTCCCGTAGAGTCTGTGTCTGCCGAGGGAGAGGAGTAGTCTGCTAGCTGGTTTTAGTTTTGTTTTATTATATATGTGGATAGCTTTTAATTTCCAAAATGTTGTTTCTTATGTTCATAGGAAAATAATATTTGGGCAAGGCAAAAACATACAAACTTATATAGCTTGGGTAAAAACACTAATTATTTTTTGTTACCGGATGACTTATCACGTTGTTAGGTGGCCAACAGACTTGGTTTTCCTCTAGGCAATTTGAGGCCACCTAACTATTCATATGTGGATGTAACTTGCTTATATTTTAATGAAAATGGAAGGATCTACCAAGCTTACAAAAAAAAAATTATAGTTTTAAAGATATTTGGAAAATATTCCTTTTTACTTTCACATGCACTTTCTTAACAATAATTTGGCACCTTTAATCTTTTTTTCCACAATCCTATAATTTTTTGTAGAACTTTTATTTTTCACTTTTTCCTTTTCTTAATTACAAGAATAAGTGTCACCAAAAGTCTAAATGTTTTTTAAGGACCTAGAGAATAAGGAGACCTCTAAAAAATGATTAGACCAATGGTTGGATTAGACAACAAATTTTTTATATGTTCGTTTTCATGCAAATATATTTAAAATGTATGAAATATAAAGAAATCCACAGATAATATATAAATAGTATATAAGCAATTGACAATAGAAAATATGATAAAAGTAAAATAAGGATCATATATATTTATATAGACATAGTTTAATTTATAGACAAAATAATGTTTTAAGCAATTGACAATAGAAAATATGATAAAAGTAAAATAAGGATCATATATATTTATATAGACATAGTTTAATTTATAGACAAAATAATGTTTTTCATCGGAATCTATCAATACAATTTCAAGTAAGATTGTGATTTTTTGTTGTTTAATATATGTTTTTTAATGCATAAATGGATTCACACTTTCAAAACCCCTTAGAATACTCGAATTCCTACAATTAAACAACTTAAACTTGAGTTTTCTAAAATCTCCACTGAAATTTTAATTAAAATTAAACCAAAAAAATTACTTTAAAAAGATTATTTCCTTTATAAAATTAAACTTACTAATATATATTCTGACCATTATAGAAAGTCATATCATTTGAACATATTTAATTTATAATTATTAATTATATCATATAAATTATTATATTTATATTTATTTTTATAAATATTTTATTCATAAAAAAGTTTTAAAAATAAATATAATTTTATCATTATAAATAATAATAATAATAATAATAATATAATTTTTATATTTTTAAAATAAATCAAATTAATGGTCTTGTTCTATATAAATTGTTTCGAAAATTATATAATATATATGGTTGTGGAAATAATTGCTATATTTATTGGAATATATATATAATATATATATATATATTCATTCCGTTAATTTTTTTATATAAGGTAATCAAAATTAAAAACCCATAAAAAATCAATCACCAAGCTGTAAAAAAAGAGGAAGCAAAATAAAATAAATCACTAAATTATCAAGGTACCCAATGAGGAAAGCAAAATGATCATAATAGTATGGGTATTAAGTTTATGGAAAGTTTTTGTTCCCAAAAAATAGTCCTACCCTTCCCATGATCATCACCTATGGGTTCTTTTTCATCATTATCCTAATGTATTTTATTTTTAAATATATTTATTTTTGACTAGATGGTATTCCGCATTTTAATTTTAATAAAGATTATATATATATATATAATTAATAATTATAAATTATAATGTTTTTATAACAAACTTCAATTTTTTCATTTAAAACTGGTTTAAAGAGAAAAAAGAAGAAACACACTTTATACATCATTACAGGTCTAATAATTAATTATGTTTTAAAGAGAATATATTTTTAATAATGCATAAAAGGTTTCACACAAACATCATCTATAATAATTAGTAATACTAAATTTCAAAAGATCATTTTATTAATATTTAATTATAATTATAATATTATGACTCTGATCGGGGTGAGAGTTTGTGGTTGGGCAGTGAAATAGAGAATTAATGGGCGGCAAGCTCTTTTCCCTGTGCTAGAATTCTGTCATGTTGATATTTCCAACGTTTGATTTATTATTAAAAAATAATTTTAATTTGGGTGAAAAAATGTGTTTCTATTATGTTAAAATTTCCAGCGCTTAATCATAAATAGTAATTTTTACAGAGGATTAATGGGCAGCAAGTCCTTTTCCCTGTGCTATTTATGTCATGTTGATATTTCCAACGTTTGATTTATTATTAAAAAATAATTTTAATTTGGGTGAAAAATGTGTTCCTATTATGTTAAAATTTCCAAAGCTTAATCATAAATAGTACTTTTTAATTTCAATGGTTTCGGATTTATTTAAATCAATTAGAATTTTTACTTTTTTTTGTGACATATAAATATAATTTTTTTATTGGGTTATACATATATATTCCCAAGTAATTTTGATTAGTTGGGATTCAATTTGGGAAACTTATTGATTTGACTTATTTTGAATGAATGACTGGATTTTATTATATAAATACTTGAGAGAAACAAAGAATAATAATTTGTATAATTTTGAACAAGGTTTTATTTTATTTTGGGCAATTTATTGATTAGGTTTAGTTTGAATGATTGAATTATTATAACATTTATTATTTTAAACCAAAATACAATTCTTTCAGTCTAACATTTCTATCGGCCTCTCTTTGCACCTTTGCACCTTTTGGGGCAATTGCTAGTAAATATTCTTATTCTATTTTTTTTTAGTTCTAATATGTTATATACAATTTAACCCCTTGTAATATTATTGATTTTATTTAATTAATTCTTAATATATTAATTACGTTGTAAGGCGTTCCCTCTAAAATCAACTACCCCAGCTGCCTTTCTGTCATCGCTTTGCACTGTTCGATCCTTTGTTAAATGATTAGATTATCCTCACTCGTTGATTTGAATTAGTCAGTGACGGTTGGGACTCACTCGGTAGTTCGTGCTTTCCCGAACTCACTCAACAGTGCCTACTTTCCCTTCATGTAACTGCAACACCATGGGACTCGCTCGGTAGTTTTCCCGAACTCGCTCAACAGTTCCTGCTTTCCCTTCATGTAACTGCAACACCAAGAGACGCCCTAATAACATCACTATTTCGAACTGTATATAGTGCAAGCCCTTTCTAGTGGCTGCAGCGGCACAACTAGACTAGATCACAGAGAAGCAAGATCAAGGGTTTATTGGTGGGTGACCCCTTCCATATAGCATCCTAATGGGTGGTGTAAATACTCCCCTGACTCCTCTTCTGGAAACCATTCTATTTAATTTCAAAAAGAGGGTTTTATTCAGCTGGCGGAGATCACGGTGTAACGAGGCTAGCCTGCTGACCCCTCATTCCTGTAAGCATGCTTATTGACAATGGAATTTATTTTTTTTAAATTTTGGATCTTTCTATTGCTTACACTGATGGGATTGATGCCCCTGCTTCTGTGGCTTATGGTTCTTAAAATGGAAGGAATGTAGGCTTGGATGTAGGGACTTAAACTGGTAGCACCTCTCAATTTGGCTCAGGTGCTTCCTTAGCAGCGAAATCTGATTTCGGGTTTTAATCACCTTTGGAATTGAGGGGAAATAAGTTGTTGAGGCAATGACATGTGGCCTTCCCACATTTGCAACATGTAATGGAGGTCCTACGGAAATTATTGTGAATGGGGTGTCTAGATTCCATATTGATCCATACCATGGGGATTCTACAAGTTAACAGATTGCTGACTTTTTTGAGAGGTGACAGCCAGATCCCACTTACTCAAACAAGATCTTTGATGCTGGTCTACAACGTATCTATGAAAAGTAAGTTTAGGACCAGATTTCATTTTTCATATAATTTTTTTCATTTTCCATATGGTTCCATAGACCGCACATGGTCTCATGAGCATGTAAATGAAAATATTCAATTAAATTCAACTATATACATCCATCCATACAAGTTGATATTGGGAATGGGTCTTTGTAGGTATGCATGGCAAATTTATGCTGACAGATTAATGACGTTGTATGGGGTTTATGGATTTTGGAAGTATGCATCAAAACTTGAAAGACGAGAGACAAGCCATTATCTGGAGATGTTTTATAGCATAAAGTATAGAAATCTGGTTAGTGGTGTTGATATACTCGATTTGCATAGTTGTCCCTCTTCAATCTAGTTTACAAATATAATTGAAAATGAACATCTTTTCTCAAAATATTTTCATTAATATTACAAGTGTTTTCTTGCTTTGGTTTTTAGTTTTTCATTGTCCCTCTAAAATCAACTCCCCCAACTGCGTTTCTGTCATCGCTTTGCACCATTCAATCCTTTGTTAGATGATTAGATTATCCTCACTCATTGATTTGAATTAGTCATTGATGGTTGGGACTCGCTCGGTAGTTCTTGCTTTCCTAGACTCACTCGATAGTTCCTACTTTCCCTTCATGTAACTTCAACACCATGGAACTCGCTCGGCAATTTTCCCGGACTCACTCGACAGTTCCTGCTTTCCCTTCCTGTAACTGCAACACCAAGAGACACTCTGATAACATCACTATTTCAAACTGTATATAGTGCAAGCCCTTTCTAGCGGTCGCAGCAACACAACCAGACTAGATCACAGAGAAGCAAGATCAAGGGTTTATTGGTGGGTGACCCCTTCCATATAGCATCCCAATGGGTGGTGTAAATACTCCCCTGACTCCTCTTCTAGAAACCATTCTATTTAATTTCAAAACGAGGGTTTTATTCAGCTGGCCGAGATCACGGTGTAATGAGGCTAGCCTGCTGACCCCTCATTCTTGTAAGCATGCTTATTGACAATGGAATTTTTTTTTTTTAATTTTGGATCTTTCTGTTGCTTACACTGATGGGGTTGATGCCCCTGCTTCTACGGCTAATGGTTCTTAAAATGGAAGGAATGCAGGCTTGGATGTAGGGACTTAAACTGGTAGCGCCTCTCAATCTGGCTCAGGTGCTTCCTTCGCAACGAAATCTGATTTTGGGTTTTAATCACCTTTGGAATTGAGGAGAAATAAGTTTTTGAGGCAATGACATGTGGCCTTCCCACATTTGCAACGTGTAATGGAGGTCCTGCTGAAATTATTGTGAATGGGGTGTCTAGATTCCATATTGATCCATACAATGGGGATTCTACAAGTTAACATGTTGCTGATTTTTTTGAGAGGTGCCAGTCACATCCCACTTACTCAAACAAGATCTCTTATGCTGGTCTATAGCGTATCTACGAAAAGTAAGTTTAGGGCCAAATTTCATTTTTCATATAATTTTTTCATTTTCCATATGGTTCCATAGATCACACATGGCCTCATAAGCATGTAATGAAAATATTCAATTAAATTCAACTATATACATCCATCCATACAAGTTGATATTGAGAATGGGTCTTTGTACATGGCAAATTTATGCTGACAGATTAATGACGTTGTCTGGGGTTTATGGATTTTGGAAGTATGCATCAAAACTTGAAAGACGAGAGACAAGCCATTATCTGGAGATGTTTTATAGCGTAAAGTATAGAAATTTGGTTAGTGGTGTTGATATACTCGATTTTCATAGTTGTCCCTCTTCAATCCAGTTTACAAATATAATTGAAAATAAACGTCTTTTCTCAGAATGTTTTCATTTTCTTACCGACCGGCAAGTGTGTTACTCAGTAAATCATCATTAGAATATAGATTTTTTTTCAAATAATATTACAAGTGTTTTCTTGCTTTGGTTTTTATTTTTTTCATTGCATTCAAAGTTTCAGCTATGAGAAGGTACCAACTGGTATCAGAGACTGCTATAAGGGCTTTTAGGGTTCTGCAGTTCTAATTTGATTGCAATCCTTCCTTTCAAGAATTCTCCTTAACTCTATTTTTTGTGGTATTACTTCAAAATTTCCATCGAGCGTTTCTTTAGAAAATTCACAAACCATTCCGATGATTCACAAGCATTTGCCTTATGTAGTTGGTGATCAATTGTGTGTAATCGAAGTTATCAATTTTTTATTATCAAATAAGGAAGACCACTTGTTGAGTAATATTTCCCTTGCTATTTTGTATATTGCAAATCAAACCCTACATTTTACCCAGTTTATTGGTGCGCAGAAATTGAACATTTATACTCTCCATCTTCCCCATCTAAGGGAAATGTGACAGAAAAGCTACAAAGTTTTGCAACACTATAAGTAATCTAAAACTAAGTTTTGCTTATTGCTATTTTCCCATATGGAAAAAAGTCTGCTTGCAATGCTTAATGTCTTATGCTTGCATTGCTTAATGCCTTACACCAAACAATTGAATCTTAATATTATACAATATATTGAAGGACTACTATTTAATAATGTTTCTTTCCTCAAAATTTTAGTGTCAATGTTTTGGCATACTTCTGAAGCCCATTTGTGTTCGTTACTCTCCTGCCTTCTCTGTCATTCGTTGTTGACAATTACCCCCCATGACCACCAATGGATCCCTATTTTATAGATCCCCTCTTGGAAAGGTGTGGCTCTCTCTAAGGCACCTCCAACAAACAGGGTATTTGATTAATCTTCATAGCCCAAGTCAAAAGTGTGTATAGTTCCACAAATGGAAAGTGGATAATGTAATAAATCCTTAGCGTGTCTTCTACTTCCCCAGTGTTAGTTCTCTTGTCATCCAAGCTTGAGTCTTCTTCTCATCCTATATTTCCTTGCACAAATTAGTTTTATATTTATTTTGAAAAATGATAAGCAAACAATAATCACCAACAACAGAGCATTCATGGGAATATTGTCCATATATACACAGTTGGATGTATATGCACAAAGATCCAACTGTGGTTATGTTTTATATTTATTTTGAAAAATGATAAGCAAACAATAATCACCAGCAACAGAGCATTCATGGGAATATTGTCCATATATACACAGTTGGATGTATATGCACAAAGATCCAACTGTGGATATACTGCCATTAATCTATGCTATTTGTGCTTATTGTTTGCTTAAACAATAAGCATTGAGCAGTGCAACATTAATTATAATTTTTTCTGGATACACACCATGAGATATGGGCCTTTCGTATCCAAATCTGTATGTCTCAAGATAATTACTATTAATGTTTCACTGCCAGGTGATTATTTTTTGCTCAAGTTATACATGACACTTGTACTAATCTTGAACAGACTGATTTCTGTTAATAGATTGTGCAATGTGCTATTGGTTTCTGGGTTTATCACGGTGTAAGTATGGAAGTGAACTCTTCACTCATCATGAGGGAAAATGGAATAACAACAGCAATGTCTAAAGACTCATTTTCCCTGTCGATGATTGAAGAGTTCACTAAAAACGAAATGCATTGGTGAAATTTCTTTACTATCTAATAAACCAGAAATTAATAACATCATCTTTCTTTGCCAAAGCCTCCATTCTAATAGAGTGTACATTTTACAAGTGTTTTCTTGCTTTGGTTTTTAGTTTTTCATTGCATTCAAAGTTTCAGCTGTGAGAAGGTACCAACTGGTATCAGAGACTACTATAAGGGCTTTTAGGGTTCTGCAGTTCTAATTTGATTGCAATCCTTCCTTTCAAGAATTCTCCTTAAAATCCCATCTCTGGTTTTTGTGGTATTACTTCAAAATTCCCATCGAGAGTTTCTTTAGAAAATTCACAAACCATTCCATTGATTCACAACATGTCGATGCCCTTTTGAATCCAACTTCATAGACAGTGCCTCAATTTGTTTCTCAAAGTTTTTCATCCACAGCTTATGAAATTTACACAGTTGTCCTTCTTCAGTCCAGTTTACAAATATAATTGAAAATGAACGTCTTTTCTCAGAACGTTTTCATTTTCTTACCGACCGGAAAGTGTGTTACTCAGTAAATCATCATTAGAATATAGACTCCTTTCCAAATAATAGCAAGTAAAGTGGGTTTTACTTTTGTTAACTATTTTATGAATTATATGCAATAATGTAAATAACGGTTTTAGTTTTTCATCACACTATAATTTAGAGTTGATTATTTTACTAGATTAGTTGTACGAAAGACCCCTCATTCCTGTAAGCATGCTTATTGACAATGGAATTTTTTTTTAAATTTGGGATCTTTCTGTTGCTTATGCTAATGGGATTGATGCCCCTGCTTCTGCGGCTGATGGTTCTTAAAATGGAAGGAATGCAGGCTTGGATGTAGGGACTTAAACTGATAGCGCCTCTCAATGTGGCTCAGGTGCTTCCTTTGCAGCGAAATCTAATTTCGGGTTTTAATCCCCTTTGGAATTGAGAGGAAATAAGTTGTTGAGGCAATGACATGTGGCCTTCCCACATTTACAACATGTAATGGAGGTCCTGCTGAAATTATTGTGAATGGGGTGTCTGGATTCCATATTGATCCATACCATGGGGATTCTACAAGTTAACAGATTGCTGACTTTTTTGAGAGGTGCCCGCCAGATCCCACTTACTCAAACAAGATCTCTAATGCTGGTCTACAGCGTATCTATGAAAAGTAAGTTTAGGGCCAGATTTCATTTTTCATATAATTTTTTCATTTTTCATATGGTTCCATAGATCGCACATGGCCTCGTGAGCATGTAAATGAAAATATTCAATTAAATTCAACTATATACATCCATCCATACAAGTTGATATTGAGAATGGGTCTTTGTAGGTATACATGGCAAATTTATGCTGACAGATTAATGACACTGTCTGGGGTTTATGGATTTTGGAAGTATGCATCAAAACTTGAAAGACAAGAGACAAGCCATTATTTGGAGATGTTTTATAGCGTGAAGTATAGAAATCTGGTTAGTGGTGTTGATATACTCGATTTGCACAGTTGTCCCTCTTCAGTCCAGTTTACAAATATAATTGAAAATGAACGTCTTTTCTCAAAACGTTTTCATTTTCTTACCGACCGGCAGGTGTGTTACTCAGTAAATCATCATTAGAATATAGATTTTTTTTCAAATAATATTACAAGTGTTTTTTTTCTTTGGTTTTTAGTTTTTACATTGCATTCAAAGTTTTAGCTGTGAGAAGGTACCAACTAGTATCAGAGACAACTATAAGGGCACTTCAGAGACAGTGTCTCAATTTTTTTCTCAAAGTTTTTCATCCACAGCTTCTGAAATTTACACAGTTGTCCCTCCTCAGTCCAGTTTACAAATATAACTGAAAATGAACGTCTTTTCTCAGAACGTTTTCATTTTCTTACCGACCAGCAGGTGTGTTACTCAGTAAATCATCATTAGAATATAGATTTCTTTTCAAATAATATTGAGTATAGTGGGTTTTACTTTTGTTAACTATTTTATGACTTATATGCAATAATGTAAATAACGGTTTTAGTTTTTCATCACACTACAATTTAGAGTTGATTATTTTACTAGATTAGTTGTACGAAAGACCCCTCATTCCTGTAAGCATGCTTATTGACAATGGAATTTTTTATTTTATTTTTTAATTTTGGATCTTTCTGTTGCTTATGTTGATGGGATTGATGCCCCTGCTTCTATGGCTGATGGGTCTTAAAATGGAAGAAATGCAGGCTTGAATGTAGGGACTTAAACTGGTAGTGCCTCTCAATCTGGCTCAGGTGCTTCCTTTGCAGCGAAATCTGATTTCGGGTTTTAATCCCCTTTGGAATTGAGGGGAAATGAGTTGTTGAGGCAATGACATGTGGCCTTCCCACATTTGCAACATGTAATGGAGGTCCTGCTGAAATTATTGTGAATGGGGTGTCTGGATTCCATATTGATCCATATCATGGGGATTCTACAAGTGAACAGATTGCTAACTTTTTTGAGAGGTGCCAAATAGATCCCACTTACTCAAACAAGATCTCTGATGCTGGTCTAGAGTGTATCTATGAAAAGTAAGTTTAGGGCCAGATTTCATTTTTCATACAATTTTTTTCATTTTTCATATGGTTCCATAGATCGCACATGGCCTCATGAGCATGTAAATGAAAATATTCAATTAAATTCAACTATATACATCCATCCATACAAGTCGATATTGGGAATGGATCTTTGTAGGTATACTTGGAAGATTTATGCTGAAAGATTAATGACGCTGTCTGGGGTTTATGGATTTTGGAAGTATGCATCAAAACTTGAAAGATGAGAGACAAGCCATTATCTGGAGATGTTTTATAGTGTAAAGCATAGAAATCTGGTTAATGGTGTTGATATACTCGATTTGCGGATATGTTAGTATTATGGTCATTCTTACCTGCACTGGTTTCTTGATAGGGGACACACTAAATATGACCCCTTATCTTGAGTTATCCTTTTGGCTACTCAAAGGTTCTGGAATACTGATGGGGATAAAACATTGCTTAATAGTGAGAAATTCCACTCTTAATCCCAGAAAAAGATAGGATGATAGAATGAAGTCCCATATTAATGGATCCCAACATGTGTTGGGTCATCTACACTTAGCATTAATAGTTTAATTTGTTGATATTGGTTTAAACATGGACCAAAAGGATTTCAAAAAGGATCATAAAATTTTGACTCAAATTCTCAAAAATAAATAATTTGTTTGAAAAATGGGAAGTTTTTTTCTTCAGAAAACCTGCTACATTCAACAATTATAATCAAACAACATAACTTTATCATTATTTTTTAAAATTAAATGTACATTTCATATGCCATGAATCTCCTTGTATATTTAAGTTTTTTTCTTATATTTAATAGTGTAGTTCACTTTTATGTAATTAATCCTTACATTTACTTTAATATTTATTTTAATAGACTTATCATACATATGGATGTTATATAGATATTGCACCAAATCGAAGCATTCAGTTATTCTTATACCACTTTCAAACAACATAACTTTACCACTATTATTTAAAATTAAATGCATGTGTCATGACTCTCCTTGTATATGTTATTTTTTTTCTTATATTTGTATATGTCAGTTTTTTCTTATATTTATGTCTTACGGTGTTTCCTTTGCAGCATGTGGTGCAAATGCTAGTTAAAACATTGTGCACCAATTGAGGTTAGCGAATTGTTGTGATCAGCTGTCTACATGGATCTGAGTAGTCTGAGAAAATTGTGGCAAAGGATAAGATTGCCACCGCATCAGTTAAGGTCTATGTGTTATCAGTTGCAGGTTGTTGTTATTCAAATTATATAACTAAATTTTAATGAAAAAAATCATAAAAATTATTAATTAATATGTGTAGTATAAATTTGATGTGTGATTTATGTTTGGTCAATTTAGTGTGTTCTAAATTTCTATATAAATTGTCAATCCGGGAGTCGTAAACTGCTGAAGTGAAGTGCACTATATATGCAAGATAACCACTTTCTTATTTCTTTGTCATTTTTAGTTTTTGCTTTGTTTTTGGATTTATCTTCTTGTTGATTCCCTAATGTGAGATGATAATTCTAATAATCAAGTATGGACAAAAGTATTCAAGGTAATGGTGGCCTTTAAAATGATTTCCAAACTTCAAAGTGTTCCAAAGGTTTTCAAACTTTACAATGATGAAATCAAGATGTGCCTAGATTCTAATTAAACAAAATAGTGAACTAGTGACTTTGAAACCCAGTATCCTTGCTGCTGTAAAAAAAAAAAAAAAAAAGGAAAAGACTGAACTCAAAACAATTCAAAAACTGTAAACAAAGTAAACTAAATCATATCACATCAACTCATTTTTGACCCCTCACCATTCGACTCGCTCTGGCTATAGGAGGTAATCATACACAAATTGAGTAATCTGATATCTAAATTGCATAAAATAAAACTAAGATTAAGCTACACATTCATCCTACAATCCCTCACCATTCGACTCGCTCTGGATATAGGAGGTAACCGAGAATGATATGATTAATCTAATCACTAACTTGCAAAAAGTAAATAAACTAGTATCAAACTATACATTCACACTCAATCCCTCACCATTCGACTCGCTCTGGCTATAGGAGGTAACTGAAGAATGATATGAATAGTCTAATATCTATCTTACAGAAAAGTAAATGAACAAAGCAAAACTAAAGAAATAAACAATGTTGGAATTAGAACCAATAAAACAAATCAGCAGAAGGACAAGATAATTCCATCATGTCATTAGTCATCAAAAACTATATGCACTGCCCAGGCTTCTTATTAGAACCTGAAATGAAAACACTGATCAGTTGACAATCAATTAAAAGCATGAAAGAAGCTATGGACAGAAAATAACATAAATACCATGAGCAAGTTAATATATATAGCAAATATCTATGGTATCAAGAGCGTAAAATGAAGAAAAACATAAAGCTATACAACAACTACAGGACCTTGGTGTACAGGGGCCCTCTGCAACCTCAGTCAATCAGAACTAATCACAGATTTGAACTCAAAATCAATGTCTTCTCATATATTGCAATGCAGTCATAAAATAGAAACTAAGTCTCGGCTCGATGGCTCGTACAAATAGTCAAGATTACATAACAGCAGCTAGCCTATATGCATACGAAGATGCGTTATTTATATCAGGAAAGACATAACTAATTCCTAAGGCCTGCGCTGGTAGATAGACACGTAAAAGACCATAATCGGAAATTTAGTAGCATGGTAGCCGTGGGAAGTAAATCCAAGGAGGTGGTTTGTTGGATTCGGTCCACGAGCAGTCCCCAGGTGTTAGCACACCTCCTAAATCTCAGGATCTTGCCATGCAATCCTCCTCGTGATGAAAACAGAGTTGTGCCACCATAAAACTCCTTGTGTTGACCACCGTTTGACCGGCTTTGACCGCGGGCTTCTGTGGATGATTTGGTTGAACCAAGGGGACACATTCCATGTCCACGTCCTTTGTAGCTTGCCCATGTGGCTGAGTTCTTCAGTAGAAACCTGTAGCATAGAGTTTAACAAAAAGGCTGCGGAAACTGATTCTGGCTACAGAAAGTGACAGATTCCGCAGCTGATTGAGCAAAATTCTAAATCAAACAGCAGTCACAAAACATAGTTAGGAAACCATTTATATGCTCATTTTAAACTAATATGCATTGATTTGATAGCTTAGAGGTTCAGGTAACTGGAGAAAAAGGCTAAAAAGGTATATAGGGAAGATGTAAGTTTGGGACTCAACATACCCCCACTGTGAAGGTGTTGCATGTCCTCATGCAGCCAAAATTTAGTCATCTCCCTTTAGTCTATGTATTCTGAAGCTTCTGCTAATACATCCAGTCCTCTCCTCTTCTTTCTTGGTGCTACCACCATCCTAGGTTTCCTTATCAAACATCTGAACTTGAGATTGATTAATTCCCTGCTCAACTTTCTGCACTTCTTCTTTAGTTTCGTGTTCTTCTTCTTCCACAGACCCATATGTAACATGGTATTATCATGAATAATTTTTTCCACTTTGCTTTGCTCTTTTAATGCCTTGTTTCTTGTTTAATGTGCATGTTTAAAACCTCCAATTCAAACACTTCTTATTTCAAAGCTTGAACTTGTGCATCTTGTGTTATGTGAGGCAGAATGGATGGTGTGCTCGGGCCTACAGCTGTCTTCTCTAAAGATTCGAGGTAGTCATATACCTCTTGCTATTTTGGATCAATTTCAGGTGTTTTCCTCGGGTTGGCCTCAAAATCTTGTTGAGGAGGAGGACTGTCTTCTAGTTCTGGCCGAGAAGGGCTTACATCAACATCTGAAGGGCTGGCTTCAATATTAGGCAGAGGATGAGGTGGACTATGGCCAGCTTGAGGTTTCTGAGGTGTTTCCCCACCCAAGTCAATGAAGTGGGGTCCTTTTACTTGTGTTCTCCTCCACTTTCCTTTGAGTCTACTCCTTCTTCTTAAGTACTGTGGGCTAGTACTTTTCTCTTCCATAATTTGTTTCCCTTTTTCTTCCTTTTTAGCTGTGGCAGCTTGTTTTTGGAGATGCACTAGTCTCTCAGATAACACTTGATAGTCTTCCTATATAGATGGTTCTGGTGATTGGTAAACATCTTGTAAGTTCCTCTTTCCCTTCAACTTCCTCTGCTTTCTGTCCTTAGTTCTTTGCTCCTTTTCTTTTTGACCAATTTCTTTAGTTTTACTAATAGGAGAGTCTTGGACTATGGCTCTTTTTCCTTTTCTCCTACTCCTTCTCGGTGCCTTTGGTGTACTTCTTCCCGGTGCTTTAGATTGCTCTTGAAAATAGTTTCTCACTAGAAACCGTTCCCAAGTATCTTTGTTTTTCTTCAACTGATCTTCAACTAGAATCCTCACGAGTCCATGATGATAATGAGGTTCTATGTCCCATATGTTCTTTCAGACTGTGGTGCTCATCTTTTTCAAACACAACAGTAAGAAATAGGGCAGATTAAGAGTTTGTTTCTCTAAAAAGTTCATCAATAGTCTAGTGTGATACATGTACATCGTCCCAAATCGGCCTTCACAAGTGATAAACTTTTGAATGATTAATAGTAAGCCTGCCCATTCTTCTTTCAATGCATGAACATGAATCCCTCTTGTAAATACAGTAACGTCCATACTTGGGTTACGCAATATAACTCTCCATGCTTGCTAGTCCAAACTTTTGTTTTTAAACCAACGCTCACCTTCCTGGGGCAAATCTATAGCAGCTGCAATTGAGGCTTCAGTGACCGTGAACTTTAGGTCTCCAATCTCCACCACCTGGTCATTGAAAGACCTTGCAAAGGCTTTCATTACTTCTTTGTTATGGCCCTTGAATTTTTGAATGAAACGGAGCCATTTAGCTTTCTTCAGAAATTCTTTTTCCTGAGGGTACCCTTCTAAAAACTTAAGCCCTTCCGGCTCTGCCCTCAGTAACCGTCCCATCTTCTCATTTGTTTAAAATTCTCTCTGGAATTCAACTGCGTATGAGGGTTTTATTAGAGGTAAGATGGCTATGTTGCAAGGTTTATGGAAGGACAATGGCCGAAAATGGAAGATGGATACGGGAATTGGGGTGTTCAAGAATTGTAAGCGGAAACAGAGGGTGAGTAGCCGAGATGAAATGGAGACGTATGCTATCAAGGTGCAGCTTTAACACAAGTGAAATGGCGTCGGAATTTTGAATTGAATGGCTGCGTGAGAGATGTTACACATTGATAAAATGACTGCACAAAGTACGGTGGAGAGGAGCCATATTTACATAGGTCACGTCTCATGAATACAAGTGGAGTGTGGAAGTTCAGTCATCTATAAGTTGAACTCGAAAAATAATCATGAGACCGTTTAGGGGGTAAATGTATGGTTTATGGAGTAAGGTCGTGGAATGGTAGTGGAGCTATCGTAATAATCATTGGACATAGTGAGTTTTAATGGTTCAATAACTATGCAAAATTGTGCCTTTAATTGCTATTTGAAAAAAAAAATTGCCAATACCTTTGGAATCCTTGTCTTTGTTGCCCATTAGCCCTTACTCAATTGCTCCTTATTGATGTCTGTAGATGCTCCATATACATGTCTTCATAGCATATGCTTAATCATACCTGCATTTTCATTTTATTGCACTAACATCTTGACTGTAAATTTGAAAAACAGAGTGGTGGCTGCGGAAACTGATTCCAGCTGAAGAAACTTGGCACGGAAACCACTTAGCTAAATAGAGATAGTTAGACAATAACTATCTGAATGGAGATGATCATGGGAAGGAAAAAAAAAAAAAAAACTTTTATTGATGAAATGAAGTGGATGAGATGGAGTGAAATGAAGTGAGTGGAGTGGAAATGGAAATGAAATGAAGTGGGATGAAGTGAGTGGAGTGAGATGGAAATGAGAAAGAAAGAAAGAAGACTTTTTTTGGAAAATATAGAGTGTCAGGTGTCCCTGATTTTCACTCTACATTTTCTGTATAAGACTGCCAATCAAAGATTGGTTTTCAGGCTTATACAAATTTATTATTATTATTATTATTTTTATTTTTATTTTTTTAACAAAAAGGAACAAAGGCTA
>APFE031533067.1:0-14023 GCA_000404065.3 Pinus taeda
TAGATCAAAATATTGCTCCATCTGAAGTATCCAATTTACCGGATCCTTCCCATCAAACTTCCTCATCTTGTTTTTTCTTGATTTTAGGAGCTCGATCTTGAAACGATTGTAACTCTGTACTTTTAGATCTTTACGTTCTGAAATTGCGACATGCAGTAGCCCACTGTGTCATATTTCCAATGCCACTGATCTGACCCCAATTGGATTCTCCAAAGAAGAGTTATGCCAAATCATCCACAGTGACCTGATTATAGACTAGTTCAGTAGAGCGAACTTGTACGACGTACCACGAGTCACTGTTTTGACCCTTAGCTCTAAAAATTATATAGAAGAAACTACAGTCTATCCTCTTTCTACACCTTCTTACAAAATTTCAATCCAATTCTCAGAGAAAATGTTATGACGAGGTTACCCAGGTCACCTGTCTGGAATGTAATTCAGGAGTCCACAGAAACCCCAACTTCCTCAGACCATATCTCCTCAAATATAGCGCAAAATGCTTTGAAATTTGGACACGAGATTTAGAGCAATGTCATCTCAAATGGGTGTTTTTGGCAATTTCTGAAACGTTGCAGAAAAAATGCTATAGCGAAAATTCCACGATGACCTATTTGGAGCAGCGAAACCCTAGAATCCAAAGCTCTGATACCAAATGTTATGAAACCAGCTCAAGAAAAGATAGAAAAGATAATCAACAAAATAAATTCAGCCTCTTCGAGGGGGAAACCTCCTTTACATTACATAAATGAACAATTCTTGGATGATTCAAATGAAAAGACCTCTTCTCTATATATAGGAGTCTAAGGGGTCATAACATAATCAGAGCTACATAACAATAATAATGTAAGGGCACAATAATAACAATAGTGGGCTTCTATGGGGCACAATAGTAACAATATGGGCACTACATGGGTACATCAATATAATAAGAGGTTTGTACTAATAATAATAAGGGGTTACACTAGTAGTATAGGGGCCTAACATTGTCCTTCCAAAGATTCTCCTTATTTCTTCCCATTGCTGTTGGGCAGCTCGACAAGAGTTCAAGAGGTGTCCCTGTGTTTCCTGATCCTGTTTACAGAGATAACACCTGGGAGGACCTTGAATTCCATGTTTTTGGAGTTGATCCCAAGTCAGAATGTGGAATTTACCAACCAACCATAGGAAGTGAGTCACTTTTGCCGACCAATTACCCTTCCATATTTGTTTCCATAGGGGTGACATGTCATCTTATTCTTGTTGCATGATGAGATTGTATGCGTCTTTGATCTTGAAGTTTCCCTACATTGAATGATCACATCTTAGTATGTCTGGACCTGTTATAATAGCTATTTTCCTTGTCTTCATTTCTATTATGTACAGCTCCCTTTGTGTCATATCAATTTGCCTATCCCATTCTTCCGGATTTTTCCAAGTTCTCCAGGATTCCTCTTGGTGGTCTTCATTCCAGAACTCTCTGACATAGTTCAAACCTTCCTCTTTTGCCTTCTGGCATGTGTCCCTTAGAGCCTGAACATCATTTAGTTTCTGCCTTTGTTTCCAAGCTTCTTCCCAGAATTTGGTTGAATTTCCGTTCCTAATTTCCTAGAACGAACGCCTGGAAACTACATCTCTGTTTTGATTGGCCAGATTCCATATTGTCGAGCCCTTCAGAGTTTCCTCAAGTCTTAAAATTTCCTCTGGTGTTGTTGGCACGCTATATTTTTTTGTCCAGATTCTTTTCCATAGGTCTCCCCCTCCCATCATCCATCTCCACCAAAGCTTAGCCCCCATTACTTGGTTCAGAGAGTATGGATCTCTCAAGCGCAATCCCGCTTCATCTTTACTCATAGCCAGGCCCTTCCAGTATATCAATGCCCACTTTCTTTGCTGCTTCGTTCCTCCCCAAATGAATTTTTTGAATATTTCCACCATTTTGGGGCATGCACCTTTGGGGACAGCCATTTTCGAGAGTTGGTAGATTGGAATCGATTGCAAGACTGCTTTGGCCAGTACTACTCTTCCTGTTATATTGAGGGTTTTGAAGGACCAATTGGCTAATCTACTAGAAAGTTTCTCAATGTTTTGTTGCCAATTCACCATCTTTAGAGGATTCAAGACTAATGGTGTGCCAAGATATTTTGTGGGCAATTCTCCTGACCAGAAACCCAATACTCTTTTTAAATATGTTTTGACATTTCCTGCAGTGTTGAAGAAATATATACATGATTTCTCCTTATTTACTTGAGTACCAGAAGATTCCATGAAGAGGTCTAGGATCCCTTTCATTCCTTCTACTTCTTTGAGAGAAACTGTGCTGAACAACATGATATTGTCCACAAATTGTTGGTGTGTGATCGAGAGGTTATTCCCCCATATCTGCAGCCCTTTGATTTTCCTTTCCCGCAATTCCTTTTTGATATATCTTGCTAACCCCTCCGCTGTAATGATGTAAAGGAAGGGCGATAGAGGATCCCCCTATTGCAGTCCTCTAGAGGCCTTGAAGGTTGTAGTTGGTGACCCATTCAGGTGAATGGAAAAATTTGTGGTAGAGATCATGGCAAAGATCCATTCTATCCATCTATTGCAGAAATCGAAGGCCGCTAGTACCAATTTAAGGTATGCCCGGTTTAGACAATCGTAAGCCTTGGAGAGGTCCAATTTGATCATCATTCTAGATTATTTTTTGGTTTTCAAAGAATGCACTACTTCTTGTGATGCTACCAATCCATCAAGAATTTGACACCCTTCCATGAAACCTAGTTTTTCTGGGGAGATAATGCCGGAAAGGATTGGCTTAAGTCTTTTGGCCATAAGGGTTGCAATAATTTTATATATTATATTACAAAGGGCAATGGGTCTAAAACCTTGGGGATCTTCAGCCTTAGTAGTTTTGGGAATAAGAAACAGGAGAGTTGAGTTTAGGCCCAAACATACCTCCTGGTTTCTTCAAGATTCTTCTAGCACACCCAGAATGTTTTTTCCCAAGAATTGCCATCCCGCCTGGTAAAATTCCACCGTGAAGCCATCTGGTCCAGGAGCTTTATTCTTCTTCATCCCTTTCATGATCTTTTCCACTTCTTCTAGAGTTGCTACCTTCATAAGAGCCAGGTTTTGATCTCTGGTAATCATGATTGGTATCTCATTATAGATTCTCCCAGTAGCCTCTCTTTTGTCTTCTTGGGGTTCCATAAGGAGGTCTTTGAAATGACTTACGAGAGTCTATTCCATTTCCTCATGTTGAGTTAAGCGAAGTCCTTCTTCATTCTTTATAGAGAAGATTCTATTTCTCTGTCTCTGTTGGATCATTGCCTCATGGAAAAACTTCGTGTTACTCTCCCCTTCTCGTAACCAGTTCACTTGTGATTTTTGTCTCCAAAGAATCTCCTCTTGTTTCCTTCTTTCTTCAATTTGGCCGATCAGAATCCCTTCCTCTCTAGCAAGTTCCTCGCTTCTGCCTACTATTATAATTTGTTGCTAAAGTTTCTTCATCTTATAGTCGAAAAGTTGCTGATATTTGAGGATGTTTCCAAATTCCTCTTTATTCCATTTTTTAATTTTCTCTTTTAGTTCCTTTAGTTTTAATTGGAAGGTCTGCATCCTGCTTCTTCCCCTTTGTTGGATTTGTTTCCACCATTCTTCCACTTTCATCATGAACTTTTGGTCTCTGAGCTAGAAGGCCTCAAACCTGAAGGGACATTTATTGGGGCTTGTTTTAGTGCCAAGTTCCAGCTTAATCGGCCAATGGTCAAAACCCATTCCCAAAATTATCATTACTTCAATGAATATGTCCTGATTTATGATTTGTTTTGATATTAGAAATCTATCCAGTCTCGAGGCAATTTGGTGTGTGCCTCCTCTTCTGTTATTCCATGTGTGAATCCCATTTATCATTCGTATGTCGATCAATCTTTGTTCTATAACCATTTCTCCGAAGGCTTCCATATCCGAATTTGATCTTCTGATGCCTCCTCATTTCTCCATTAGAGAAGTGATCATGTTGAAGTCCCCTCCAACAATCCATGGAGTTTCTGGGAAGAGGATTTGGATTTTTTCTAAGTTCTTAAGGAATATCCTATGTTCTCCCGGTATATGTGGACCATATACCCCAATGGGAAGGACCCATTCCTTAGATCTAATATTCCAGAATTTTCCTGAAAGAATTCGAGCTAGACTGACCCAATGTTCAAATTGAATCTCCTCTGGGTTCTAGAGAATTGCCAGGCCCCCTGCACTACCTACGGCATCGTGACCTATTATCTCATAATGTGGCTTGAATTTGCTTAGAATATCTTTTAATTTCTGTTCTCTGATCTTTATTTCTTGGACTATCATTATGTTAGGCTTACCTTTCTTCAGTCTCTCTTTTAGATATCTTCGTTTCCTCCTACTATTTAGCCCTCTAATATTCCAGGTTGTAATTATCATTTCAATAGCTTGAGGAGTTGTTGGAATGCCTCCAATAAAGGTACGACTCTTCCTGAGTTTACCAACATTTCGCCAACCATTTGGATGGTCTTGCTCATATGTCTTCTTCCTCATTTTCTTCCTCCCTTCCCTGTAGTACCCACATATGTGCTCTGTCCTCCTTGCGATCCTAGCTGTTTTGGCTGATTTATTGTGACTGCCCCTCTTTTTTCGTTGTACCTTTGGAACACGTTTTTGTATAATTATTTTTGGTCTTCTACTATGAATCTTTCATCCAGATGCCTCCATTCTTGTAGAAATCTCTTCATGACTTGTTCCTTTTCACTTCCTTTGTCCTTCTGTGGGTTGATCTCCATTTGGGTCTAGTCTTGAGGGTTTTCTGTTCTCTCCCCTTCCTTCTCAAGTTCCATACTTGTTTTTGATTTATTTTCTCCTTTGTCTACCTTTATAGGCTGTGTTGTTTCTTCTTTGCTATCATCACCTTCCGCCTCCATTTCCTCTTCTTGTAATATCTTGAACTTATTCTCAATTTTATGAGTTAATTCCGTAGAGGGTGATTTCTATTTAGTCGGTGCTTTTTTAATTTTTCTCTGATGAGACACTTCTGTAAACCCTTCATCATCTTCCCCACTCGTCATTCCTCCTTCCTGGCATCCTCCTTTTTCCGAAGATCTATTGTTTCTACATTAACATTCATAGGGCATGATTTGACCAGACAACCATATTCATGGCATCTTCTACAGCGAAATCGAATATGCTCATAATCAATGTCGAAAACCAAATCTAACACCAGAGATATCAGTAAACGCTGATAGTGGCATATCAATTAAACGAGAATTCCATGCGCTAAGAAAATCAACTGTGGCGCTGCTCTTCCATCCTGAGAAAACAACTTTAGTAATATGCTTTTCTTATTATCGACTTTCGGTAATTGAGTGATCGATATAAAAATCATTGCTTACCAAATATAAATTAATGCCACGTTATTATTGCTATAAGTCTCGCTATACATATCTCCAGAAGTCTCTCCCAGCTGTCACCGCTGAGGTATGCAACGTTGTCGGGACAGGGAGGCTACGTGTCTTCCCTAGCGCCGTTGATCTCACCAACCATTACTGCAACGGAGGTGGGTCATTCAGAGGAACAGCTCCACCTTCGTTCCGCCGACAATTATCTCATTTGCAACAGTGTGGTTATGAAGGGAAGCTCTGCAACCCTGAAACCCTAGCTCAGGATTCCTACGGTGGATCGACTTCCTGATATAATTTCTTTGTGTTTGTTTTCCGGGTTACCCATTCTTTGTTGTTGACATTGTTCGGTAATAAAAACCCCAGGTTACCTCCGGGAATACAGGAGACAGAATGTTTCCTTTTAAAAAGAAAATTCGGGGTTATGACGACGTTTAATCCAAAAACAAAAAGTCACTTAAAATATCCTTCCATTGGTGCCATCCAAGACCCACGTTACCATACAGCAGTTAGCATTCTACACTACACACTTATCATTTAGAAATACGATGTATATTCAAGTTCCTTTCCTTACAAAAAATTATACTCAAGAATCATTTTTTTATTTTATTTCTCTCATAACTCTAAGAATCAAATGATTTGTTCTTTATGTTTCATTTTTTTATTTTATTTCTCTTATAACTCCCCGAATGAAATTATTTGTTCTTTATGTTTTAGTCTTTTATTTTATTAAATTTAAAATTTATATATTTAATTTCAAAATTAATTATTCTTTCTTTTACCTTTTATTTTATTAAATTTAAATTATTCTTTTATTTATTGAATTAAATTTTATATATGTCCATTTATATATTTCTAAATTTGCAAATTTGGGAATTAAACATTTTCAATGGATTGAAAAGCCAAAATTTTAAATTGTTATGAGGAATTTCAACTAAACAAAATGACAATTAGGAAAATGAATTTCTAATATGGAAAACTAAAACTTGAAATTGTTACACTAATTTCAATGTAAAAGAAATATTAATAATAGCAGCTGGAAAATGAATTTCAAATATATAAAGTTTAAATTAAAATTATGGTTTTAGTATTAATAAATAAGAAAATTTTTTAATAATAAATTTATATATATATATATATTATATATATATAATATATATATAATAATATATATTATATAGTTTAACTATTATATTTATTTTATTATATTTATTTAAAATATTATTATAAAATAAACTAAAATTATAAGTAAATTTTATTTTAAAAATTATTTAAATATAAAATTTGAAAGAATTGATAGTTGATGGTATAGATAATTTTTAAATTTACAAAGGCTTATTGGCTTTAAAGTAAAGGTGACATGGTATTATGTTAAGTTACTTTATGGGGTGATTCATATATGAGTTAATATATGAGTTAAATATATATAGGTTGCAATAAACATGTAATACTCTTAACAATGGAGATTCTTAACTTGTAAATAGCCTTTGTTACAATACCATGGCTTATTACTACCACATTCCAATATGACACATGGTAATATGACATTTCGTTTAATTAATAAATTTTAGATAAATTAATTAAATAAGCATAACTAACTTAGAGGTAAATCTTAATCCTTATGTGAATAATGGAGGTTAAAAATCTACCATCTGCCTAATAATTACTATTAATTGAATTAAATTGTGGAAGACAAATAGACATTGCCTATTTGCATAATTCAAAAGTTTTGTTTTGTTTTTTTTAAGAAGCAACTCATGGATATCCTACTAGTACTTCCTCATAATTTGCTTGATTCGGGAGCTACACACCCCTGGCCTTCCAAATTTTGAGAGAGACATTATATCTGGCTCATGACCATTGAGCTAGCTTGAAATATTTTAGATTTTATAATATATAATAATAATAATAATAATAATCCTTTTTATTTTATTTTTGGATCAAAATCAATGCTTCTTTTTCTTTAAGCTTTAATAATAATAATAATAATAATGAGTTGACGGAAAAACCAAATTTATATATGAGATCCCTATGTTTTGGGGACAAGGACTCACTTTTGGGTAGCTATACGTTGAAAAGAAATGAAATTTTAAGTTTCTTTTAAAAAATGTTTATGGAAGTGTAAATGCTTTACCTCTTTTAGATATGAATCCATGGCCTTTCTTAACATTTATCACCCTAAGAAAAAATTAACTATTTATTTACTTACACATGTACTTTACATGTATTAAAGAGATGACATATGGTTCATAGCACACCTTATACATGGGTCATGCAAATTATTATAATCTTCACAGATTAAGAATTATCCACACCAGATAACATATATATATTTATATATATACTATGATCTAAGACTTAACATGTGCTCGATAGCATGGTTATATCATATGTTTTCAATTACATTGATTTATGGCTTTTGGGATCGATCCTTTCAACATCCCAAATACATTGTATTGTAAATTAATTTATGGCCTGACTGCCTAACACACATCCACCATCCAACTAGTCACTTGATCCAGTGGCTAGGATGAAGGCGAAAAATAATAAGGTAATCATCCTCGCCTAGTTTTTCGAGTCTTCCTCTCATTTCCTCATCTGGCATTACTGTTTTTCTAGTATGCAACAAGGTAACCAACTAGACATGTGTTTCTTTGCTAGAATACCCTTATGGCAGCTAGTAAGGCCTACTCTCCTTCCTCTCCACCTTGTTTTCTTGAAGATGTGTTCCTTCTAGGGTTCTACAACACCTGAATAAACTCCTCAAGGTTATGTCTTATAGGTCATAGTTCTTCGCCATGAGCGTTAGAGGAGTTGGTGACCATAGCACTCTCCAAACGCAGGTCTGCTGCCTATACCCTTTCCCCTTTTTTTTATACTCACTTGCAGGTTTTTTGAAGTAAGTGAAATGATCAATATTTTTTTCCTTCTTTTTTGTTTGAAAACACCAGAGCATATGCATTTTGGGTATTTTTCAGGCAATTTGTTTCATTACAACATTTTTCAAGTTTTTCTTGAGTCTATAATGCAAAATTAATCGGGATGTCTCTCCACTTGACCGTGAAGCTGGAAATAACATCGATTCTCCCCCATAGGTTCCACTCATCTAGATAGTGTAGGAGGAAGCCCTGAGTTATGTAGCTTCCAACCCTCAATACCACTTGGTCCAGTTCAGAGTCTTAACTCAACATATTTTTTTTAAGGGAGGGATTCACTCGCTCAAAGTCCAACTGAAGAAATATTTGACTTTGAAGCATCCTGCTCACCTACACAATTTCCTATGTTAGGCTTTCATTTTTATTTTGGTATCTCTCTCGCTCCTAGGACACTTTCCTTCCGAAAAGATCTTCCTTCCTTGGAACCATCATTTTTCTAGGAAAGAAAAGATTTTCCAACTAACCTAACTATCTCGAAATATTTTTTTTTTATATATTATATATTTTAAAATATTTCTTTTAATACTCACAACTTCCTTTTTCAATCATTTATGAGTCACATCATTCATTAATCCTTCCTCTAGACCACATTTTGTTAAGTTCAAAAAAGAAACAATAAATGTGAAAAGTAAAGATTAAAACAACAACAAAAATACATAAAGTATTCATGGGGTGTCACACCTTTTAGGATGAAACAAATGTATATAATAATTGTATTAATAGGTTTAGAATTTTTTTATCTTTTATTTTTTTAAAACTCAATATGAATTTTGATGAAAGTTATGCTTCTTTATCGATCATTAAAATTTTAACCATGAAACTTTCCCTTTAAAGATTATTTTTTATCCTTTTAAAATAACCAAAGTTAGTGTGTCCATCCTTCTACAAAACTTCATTCTCCATAAGAAATGAAAATCTATGTGTGTGTGTGTGTGTGTGTGTGTATGGATATGGATATTTTAATTGAGTTGGGTCATTATAGAACATAATGTGTGGCTTATACTCTAAATGATATTTGAACTTTCTCACATAAAGTCTCCAGAGCCTAATACGATCTACTTTTGTGTCTTAGACAATATTATATTTGTCCTAGCACTAAGGTGATAAATTGAAAAGTCGCAATCAGGTGATAGGAACATGGACACAAGAATATGAATCTTCTTTCTAAAAGTGTGAGAAACCTTTTAGTTTAACTACCTATGGACCACTTTCACTACCATGTAACTTACTAATTAGACTATTAAATCAAACTTTAAATAAAGATATCCATATTGTCGATTTGTGAATAAAAATAAATGATATGACTTCTATTTCATTTCTAAGAGTTTTGTTTCTTTTTTAGGTGGACACAAGAATATGCATCTTCTTTCTAAAAGTGTGAGAAACCTTTTAGTTTAACTACCTATGGACCACTTTCACTACCATGTAACTTACTAATTAGACTATTAAATCAAACTTTAAATAAAGATATCCATATTGTGGATTTGTCAATAAAAATAAATGATATGACTTCTATTTCATTTCTAAGAGTTTTATTTCTTTTTTAGGAGGAAAAGACATGTTTTTAGGACAAAGAGTACACTTGACCAAGACAAGGATAAGAGAAATTCCATCATCAACCTTTATTAGTTTTACTATTGATATGAGTTAGATTTAAACTTTAGAAATTTTAGAAACCAAGAAATGAAATACATATCTATTATCCTTTTTTAAATGAAGCATATACATTATATTAACATGGAGTCTAAAAATTAATAGAATGAAAACCTATCATCACCTTTAACATCCCCTACTAAAGAAGTACCTAACTCTAACTCCTGACCAACAAGTAGAGATAAAATCAATAAAATGACAATTATTATTAAATTATCAAGAAACCTAGTTGTTTCTTCTAGAAGAAGCAAATACTTACAAAAGAACCATAAAATATATTTTTGAATATAGAGCTATGATGATCTATATTATATGATGAGGCTCAATAAAAATGATGTGATAGATTTACATGTTTGAAAACATGAACTAAAGAGCTTAATTGTTGACTCTAGCATTTGTTTACACCATTCTATGGAAAAGAAGCATATTTTCATGTATTTATAGACATGCATTTTATGGAAGATTTAATTCTTAGATGAACTATGGTTTTTGACAAATCTCTCTATAATAATAAGGTGGTTCTACTATATTTTCCTAGAAATTTATAGGTAAATTTTTTCTTAGGCCTCCATGTTATCTACCTTGAGACTGGTAAATTATATGGGGTGGGTCGTGGCTATTTTCAAGATCAATATAGTTATAGGTGTGACCCATTGGGAGGACCTCACCCCCCTATGTAGATGGCTAAATCACTACCAAATATCATGGGAGTTTAGAAAACCAAACATTGATTGTTACCATAACCCATAGTTTACTTTATACTTACACAATTTTCGACTTAATTATGGAGGGAAATGGATCAAGACTTTATACAATGTAATAGAGTCTAGCTAAGCAAGGCCACATTGACACACTATCCATTCCAATGATAGGCCACATCATTATCATTAATGCTCAAGTTGTGAGTAGACTTGTTATTGCTTGATAGAGGCTCTTGTACATGTCGCAATTTCATCCAATGTTAATATGAAACAATATTGATAGACTTCATTGATAATATATAAATTACATTTTATTCTGTTTGCAAATGTCTAATTATTTTCTTTGTAGTTATTATGTGCTTATCATACATATGTCAACATGGGATTCAGTGATCACTTCCATTATTGATGGAACAACTGAGGTGGTTTTTTGTATAGATATACCTCACATGTGAGTTTTATGCATGCTTCTCCACTATTATTTTATTTAATCAAGTTCTATTAATCATTAAATACCTTTTTTATTGCTTTAAATTATTAAACTTAAGAATAATATTGTTTTAATATTATTATTTTATATATAGAAAAGGTTTCATGCTTCACCACAATATATTCTGTCTAATGGAAATGGTGCATAATATTACATAGAAAAAAACATGGTAATAATATGTAATAAGCATATAAATGAGAGTTTCAAACAGAACTATCATTTCTTTTGAAAGAAGAAATTATAATGAGCTATAAATAATAGATTATTTCCCAACATGTTATTTAAGTGAGTTACATAACACACTTTATTCTGTTTAAGTGTACCATTGTCCTTATATTTTTAGGCCTCTAGTTTGAAGTGTACTCTTAAGGCCATGATTTAAGATAAGTATATTTCTGCATGCAACCAAACTAAAATAAGAACTATTCATTTTCTTTACTCAATCATGCATAATTGAGATGATGACAATGTGTTTGAATTACAAGGGAAGTGGAGCTTTGAAGGTTTTTCCATTTCCTTTACAAAAATTATGTAATTGATAGGGTGATATTGTTTTTAAAATAAGGGAAGTAATGGCTTCAATACTTCCTATGATCACACATATAGACAACCACAACCTACGCTGGAAAATATCAATCCTAGTTGAAACTATATTACAAATGTTGTGCCACTCAACATTATTACTACATGATTTATACATAATCCATGCTAGTTTCCCTTCACACAAACTTAACACTAAATAATCAACTTTCAAAATTTGTAGCATTTGTTTTGTATTCCTAAGGTTGAAATTAGTTATATGAAAATCTATCCATATTATTATCAATAAAAAATGTAGTTGTACTCAAATTCCATATATAGCGCAAAATTGATATAGATGGACAATTTCAATATTATATGGATTTCACCATAAAAAATCCTTGTTGAATGACATTATATATTTTATGTAAGACATATTTCCCCTAAGAAAATTTTATATTAATACATAGAAAGATGACATACCTTTGACCATATTAATGTTAGTGGCCTTTCAAATAGCTGCACTTTATATAATATAATCTGTAGTTTTATTTTGATGTTTTTAGTAATGACCATCCTTAATTTTTGCATCAATGAAAGCACTAACATGTGTTGGCATGTATGATAATTTTTTATTTTTATTATATCATCATTAGAAAGGTGACAATATGTGATATAAATGAAAAATATAAATTTTTAATCCTATATCACTTGGAGCTAATTATAAGATTTGTTGTGACTCTCCACTCCTCATTGTAGTCAAAGCCATAGGTTTCCATTAATTGATTTCCTTATTGATTTTCACCATAGGGATATCATTGGCTTGTTGAAAAGCATGCATATTTAATATTTAGGTCAATGTGAAAGAGAATGTGTTCTTCAATATATATTTTAATTAGACTTTGAGTATCCATATCCTTAAGTGCATACTTCAACATAACTTGGATATAAAGGTTTTGCAAGTGTGTTAGGCATAAAACCTATAAATCACATCCACTATATGTAATTATACTCTTCATAGTTAAAATCACTATTGGTTATTTGATATCAAAATGAATTTAATGGGGTTGAAGTTGGATAATTACATAGTTTTTTCCACAATCTCATAAGTTTTTATAGCAATCAATTAATTCATCATTTAAAGAATCTAAGATAAGAGGTTCTTCAACATAAAAATTGAATATCCTCTTAAATAAATTAGTCTTACATTACCATTATTCTAATTTAAACCCTATGGGACATCCTAATTATAAACCAATATTCAATATGCAACCACGTCCAATACTTGCAAGTGGATATATTGATCTAGTTGGATATCAGTGACGACCTACCTATTCCACTAGCTCAAAGCACAATTCTCCATCTTCATAGTATTTCTATAAGTTTTTGGGTCATGTACTTCTAACATCATTTTTGAGATCCTAAACTAGAAATAAACAAGAATTATATGTGCTAAAAACTGTCAACTTTAGGGCTGCTGTTCAGTCTACAACAACTTTACTATTATGCTTTTCTTATTATCCATGTCATAGATTTACAAATTTATGTTTGAAGAATTTCCACATGTAAAAGAGCCTCTATCAGTCAATAACAAGTCTACTCACAACTTGAGCCTCTTATCTTCATTGCCTTTGTTTGATTTCTTTGCAACTGAGTAAGTGTTTCTTCATGGCAATGAGGATTTCTGCCTACCAGAACCCTACTCACCGGAAAGCTGCAACATGTTCTATCCCTTGGGTAACTACACACAACTTTCCTTGAAGGTTTTGTTATTGTTAATATCACTCATATTTCTCCGAAATGTGTGAGCAAGAGTTATGACCAGACTATGTTGAACTTTGCAAGTTGTTCCTTCTTATGTCTTCTCCTCAACCTCGAATGGAAGTGATTTCAAAAATATTTGTCCTCACCTAGGTATAGACTATGTTACTAGCATAGTCTTTGGTATCTATGTCTTCGTCCTAGAGAAGGGGGCAGAATCTAACCCTAGGTTCTTGGCTTATCGATGCAGGTGGGTTTTGTAAGTCTAGGGCTATCTCATAGGTAGCCATTTGTTTTAGTTTCATTTAACATTAGATATTTTTTCTTGGTGAGGTTCCTCCTAACATCATTCGTATTTTGATTGTAGGCACAACCTCTTGTCGAACCTTCCTTCTTAGCACTTTGGCCATGAGAGTAGTGTACTCATGTTTCTTCTATCTAGGTTTCCTTCCAGGTTGGTTTTACAATAAACCCATGACGAATCTATCATTTAACAAGATTTTTGGTTGCCTAACTACTTAGCATGAGGATGTCAAGCTGAGGCATTACCCTGGTTTTCCTGGGTGTTAGTTTTTTGGTGGCTCGCAC
>APFE031533071.1:0-15496 GCA_000404065.3 Pinus taeda
CAATGAGCAGGGAAATGGGGTTAGGGACCATAGTAGTACTATCGATGGACGCATCGATGTATCTACCGTACTCCCTATGCTAGGATGACCTCCATTGATCTGGGATCAGTATGAGTGGTTTGAGCCACTCTCTTGTGATATTGATCTGGGATCAATAAAACTGACTTTGGGTCAGTAGAGAATGGTATGAGACATTCTCGATCAATTCTTCTTCTTCATGGTTCAGCAGAGCATAGAAGAGCAAAGCAGAGCTCAGCAGA
Source organism: Pinus taeda (assembly GCA_000404065.3). Lineage (NCBI taxonomy): Eukaryota > Viridiplantae > Streptophyta > Pinopsida > Pinales > Pinaceae > Pinus > Pinus taeda. The sequence goes on from APFE031533071.1 coordinate 261, forward strand.
GCAGAGCAGTGCAGGGCACTGATGGCAGAGATAGTACAGTCGGACATATGGATCAGCGGATGGAGTTCTCCCTAATTGAGAGGGAGTGTTAAAATTGGCAAATAGGGCCAAACTCCATGTGGGTCATCTTATTAATGGAAGTTAATATTTTTCTTGGATCCCTCTCATCAAGAGGTGTAGGATTGATCTAAAGATCATCCGATTCTGATAAGTATTCATGGAGATATGAATTTATTTGTGTTATGAGACAATTTGTCAAGGTCGTCCAGCAACCAAATAAACCCCACTTGTGCTCAACGTTTTAGTATAAATAGAAGTGGCCTTCAAGTCATTTCAACACACTTGGGATCTCTTCCTCTCTACTTGTCTTTGGGTTTTAGTAGGAGGAGAAATCCTAAGGGATAACGTTGCCCTAATCCAGAGGGCAGAAGCTAGAACTGCCGGGAAAAGCCGGAACTGCCGGGAAAAGCCGAAACTATTGGGAACTGCCAAAACTACCAGAAAAAGCCGAAACTGTCAGAATTTCCGGGAAAAGCCGGAACTGTCGGAACTACTGGGAAAAGCTAGAACTGCCGGGAATAGCTGAAATTGCCAGAATTGTTGGGACTGCTGGAACTACCGGGAATAGCCAGTATTGCCAGAATAGCCGGAACTGCCAGGAATAGCTAGAACCGCGGAGAATAGCCGGAACTACTGGAACAGCCAAGAAAGCTGACACAAAGGGCAGAAGCCAGAATTGTCAGGAATTGCCAAACTAGCATGTAACATCAAGCATGCAAAAGACAACAAGCATGCTAGGGACAACAAGCAAGCAAGATGCAGCCAACACATAAGTCAGTATGGCAACATGGTGCAACAATGGCACATAATGCAGTACAGTGATGGGTAAAGTCATGATTAATGAAGCATGATGAGATGCATCATAATGATGATGGGTGCAGCATGGTGCAGCACGGTGAGGTGCAACATGATGACGAAATGCAGCACAATGATAGGTGAAGGAGTCACCTTGAATCAGTTGAAGCAACATGTCTTCAATTGATCTCATGTATCATCTTCGTAGAGATGATCTTCCGTTGTAAACGTACTATCTCTCTCTCTCTCTCTGCTGAAATATTGAAGAACATATAAGAAGAATTGATCAAGGGTTTCCCCACATTGGGGTTTGCCCCTAGTTAGCGCCACATCTTGTGTCATCTTGTCTTGGCTTGTCTTCTGCGATTTATGTTTATGTTCTATCTGCAGTTTAATGCTGATGTGATTGCTAATCTGGAAAAGATATTAACTGTGAAAATTGAAATAAATTGCTCTAAGCATAGAACATACCTAAAATTAACACTTAAGACCCAAAACCTATGGCATGTGCTTAGCAAATCATGTCGGAGGTAAATGCATAAGCACTATATTCCTCCTTTATATTCCTCCTTTAACTGGATTTCTATTAAGATGATTTGGATAATATATGCAGATTTATAGTCCCAATCATAAGGACACCTAAAGTCCTATTAATGTTTGCTATGTATATATAAAATCATCTTTTATAATGCTATTTAGTTTTAGATGTTTTTCTTGGGCATTTTTCTATGGCTATATAATCTATTTTTAAAATGTATGTATGTGCACAAATTATTTTATTAAGCAAATGATGCATGGAAACTTCTAGAGATATCCACTTTAGTTCTATTGAGGTAGATAAATCATAATACATGGCAATTTTCACAAATATCATCTTAAGACGAAAAATATGGATAACCCAATGTGTAACAACGTTTCATATAAAACTTGGAAAGATACAGAACATACAGTTCAGAAGGATACTTACAAAAATAGGTTTCGAATACAGAATAAATCACAACAAGATAACATTAGTTTGTAAGTAAACTTCTTAATACAAGATAATAATAATAATCAACATGCCTCCAATTGCCTACGGTAATATTTATATAAATAGAGGCAAGCCTCCAATTATCCGTAGTAATATATATGTAAATAGAGGTAGATAGTGGTAGGTGCTGCATACATTCCATTGTAATGACAAGTGGAGAGGAAAAATCTTATTTTAAATATAACAAAAGCAAAGGGAATGTGCTAACAAGAAAGTGACCTATTTCTATGTGATCATAGCAAGACCATATAAAACATAGCATAGATCGGATGGCTCCCAAGTCGCATATGATTCTATCCATTATCCATTCTCAACATAGTGTAGAGGTACCAAACACAACCTCATGACTCAAAGCCTATGGCATATACTTAGAAAACTAACAAGAAAGTGACCTATTTCTATGTGATCTTTCTATGTGATCGTAGCAAGACCACCATAAAACATAGCATAGACCGGATGGCTCCCAAGTTGCATATTATTCTATGCATTCTCAACATAATGCAGAGGTACCATACACAATCTTACACTCAAAGCCTATGTCATATACATGGAAAACTATGTAGGGGTAAATGCATAGGCACTAACCTCCTCCCTTCTAACTGGATTTCTATTAATGTGATTTGGATAATATGCCTTCATATGCAGATTTACATTTCCAATCATAATGACACCTAAAATCCTATGGATGTTTGTTGTGCTTATATATAACCATTTATTATAATTCTCACCAGCCTTAGATTTTCTCCTAGGGCATTTTCCTATGGTTATATGATCTATTTTCAAATCACATGCCTATGTACAAGTTAGTTATAACTTATATTAAGCAAATAGTACATGACAATTTCCACAAATACCCACCTTAGTTCTAATACGGTAGACAATAAATGACAATTGCCATGTATCCAAACAATACATGGCAACTTTTACAAACATCCACCTTTAAATGAAAGATATGGATAACCAAATGTGTAACAATATTCATGCAAAAATACCAAGCTGATTTGTTTAAAATTTATTTCATGATTGTTCACAAATCCTAACTTCCTAAGGGTATAACTCTCAAAGTATAGTGAATCAAATTCTGAAAATGGAACCAGCTATGTCTCGAGATTTCTCCTTAATATGGTCCAAGTTTCACTTTATGAAGCCTTACAAGAAAAAAATTATCGCACAAATGCCAAAATGACCTATTTGAGATTGAACTTTGGATGATACAGAAACCCTAACTTCTTTGGAGCATATCTCTGAAAATATAGCAAACCAAGATTTGTAACTTGGACTAGATAGATGTTCACCATGATTTTGTCTCAACGTAGTCCAAGTTTCATGATCTGAAGCCTCACAGAAGAAAAAAAAAAAATTACAGCGAAAACACCAAATTGATCTGTTTGAGACAGAATTTAGGAGCATTCAGAAACCCCAACTTCCTTGGACCATATCTCTGAAAATATAGCGGACCAAGATCTTAAACTTGAACCAAAGATTTCTTAAGATGTCTTCTCAATCTTCTCCAGGTTTCACTTGGAAAGTTAAGGAACAAGAGAGTGACCCAACTAGAATTATTAAAAATGTTTAACAGAAGAATAAGACAGTGAATCGAAACAAAATTAGGTGAAGAATATAACACATGGCACTTACATGTATTATTAGATACTAAATATGGTGGGGAATATAATAAATGGAAACATAACACAAATTAGATGATATAGACACGAACAGAATAAAACCCACATATGCAAAGTAGAAAGGATTGGCTTAATGTACATATATGTGAACTCTATATGGTATTGTAAGGACAAAATTGGTATAGGGACCAGTTTAACCAAATCACCTACGGTTAAAATATACATATTTAAGTGAATTATCAAGTTTCACCAAATCAGTTATGAATTATTTAGAATAATACAACACTAAAATAAAACTACAATTATAATAATATACAATGCAAACGTAATAAAAATTTAGGAATAAAACTTAGCAGCCCTTGTCTTTGTTGTGGTAACTAGTCTTTTCTTGGATAATCACAAGAGACGCATATCTTAACATTTTTCAAATATTAGAAACAGCCAACCTTCACATTCCAGGCAGGCCACCACCTCTTCGCACAAATGATGAACTTGAAACTTTCATTAAACAGTCAACATAGCCACATACAAAAGATGGCCAAACTTCCTCAACGAGCGCAACTTCCTGATGGCAGTCCTCTTCACGTAAGAATGACAAATTTATAAAAGCAAGGATAATTCTTACTTTTCTTCTTTTAGGGCCTCACGCCTCCCAATGAAGTGTAAAAGATTGAGGCTGTAATGACCAGACATTTACGTAAATAAATTGTTATTTACCCTTAGAGGTGAATAAAAATAACAGAAATTATTATTTTCTTGAAAAGGATGAAAATAGTATTTGTGCAAAATAGTATAATATGAATTGCATGATATATGTGTACACAGTAACTTTATGTGAAAAGTTATTTTACTCTTCTTGCTTAAAGATAAAGGAAAACAGTTGCCAGCATGTTAGGGGAAACCCTAACTGTTCTCTCTTTCCCATAGAAAAAGGGAAAGAAGAAAGGACCCGGGTGGTTGATGAACAAACGGGGAAGAAGAAGAGAAAAGGCACTGGAGCAGATGAAGAGGGTACTACGTCTGGTGAGGACCAGATAGCACAGGCACATTTTGTGTTGCATATTGCTGAGGCAGTGGCCGGCAAAAGAGCTTGGGGGAGAGACTCAGTTTGGACGACTGGTCTCGTGGCTGGGAGGATATCAAGCATTCTGTTACCTTCTACGTGTTGTAGAAGTACAGAAAATAAAAGACAAGGATATACAGGTAAGTATCTGTAGTTTTATTTTATTAAATCTGTAAGACTAGTTATTATCCTGACATTCTTAAGAACCTGATTATAGTTGCTGTGAGTGTGACTTTTGGCTGTAAATCAGAGCCTGAGTATTATTGAAGTCAATACCGGCAATGATTAACGCCTCAGTATATATCTATAGTTATGCATAAAGTACGAGATAGAAACAGAGAATGAAATCTGAACAGTAGATGTACTTATATATCTATAGATGTGCATAAAGTACGAGATAGAAACAGAGAATGAAATCTGAACAGTAGTTGTACTTATATATCTATAGATGTGCATAAAGTACGAGATAGAAACAGAGAATGAAATCTGAACAGTAGCTGTATTGATATATCTTTAGTTATGCATAAAGTACGAGATAGAAATAGAGAATGAAATCGGAACAGTAACTTGTACCTTGCCTTCGGACTAAGCAAATAGTACTAAATGGGAAAACGTTAATGAACAGGTGCAAGAACCGAATCGAATGGTCTAACTACCATTACCGAACTATGAAAAGAAGACAGTATAAAGATATTGATATCTACGTTATACATCCGCAACCGAATTAATCATTTCAACCCATCACAGAATTACATGAACTGTAACTTACATGTATCAATGATTATATAAGTATCAAAGAAGTAAACAAACCATGTGCATAAACTCAAATAAGACATTATCACGAGAGGTAACAGTCAAGAGGATATTCTGGTATCCTGCAAATATATTCATTTCCAGGTAAACAGTAATACAAACCCTCGCGAGAGTCAATGTCCCGATAAGGGTTACCAGAAACAAGAATATTATGATCGATTCATAAAGAGAGAGCTATGAATATAATCACCAGTATTATAACTGTAAAAGTGTCTAGGGGTCGCATACACCGGGAGATTCTACCTGGTGGTATGGCGCCCGATATAACGTCAAGATAGGGAGGGTTTGAACCGAAAGGTCATACCAACCGTTCGGCGGAAATACCCATTAACATTGAGGCAATAAAACAAATAATGAAGGATTCCACTGAATATGTAACCGTATGAACATTCACTATTAATGAAAACGATGATAACCACGAAGAGGTGGAACTCATTAACAGGCCGTAGACCGGCTCTAACTTAACCCATAAACATATATAACAGAATAAGGATTAAAGGTCTGTGGTGCGCTTATAAACATCGACAGGCAGTCTCAACATTACCAGTTCATTGCATAGACTCAAATCAATTGGAACATATAGACGGCAAACCCTGGAAGGGCAGAACCGATAGCCAAAGCTTCATAACAATGAATTATATCAAATAACTTTCAATGGAAAAATGTAAAGATTCGGTGGCCCGTCTGGAACAACACCATGAGCTAATAGAACAACACCGTGAGCTAATAGAGTATCAGAATTTATTAAAGAACACAGTAAAATAGGAACAGTGATAATAAAGCACCTGCTCGACAATTTGGGAATAAACCCAGAAAAATTTAATACAATTAGCTGCGACCCATAATATTAAATCATAACAGTACTTTACATTGAGATTCAGAATAAATTACATTACGAAATGGGGGTGGACGAGCCGAGCTCGACCCCATAGGTCTGAGCTCTCGGCGATCCCGGGTTAAGGCCATAACAGAGCAAAGACCTATGAATACTCAACAAATACGATGACATGGGTCTAAACCCAGGACGGTGATAACAAAGAACAGAGAGATGGTCTGTCGAGGCGAAACCAGTACGCCATGCTACGGTGAAAACGACCGAACCCTGGTGAAGAAAAACACCAATAAGCCGGAACCCCAAGATTTTAAACAATACACAGAAACTGCAGTGGTAGAATACCTACCAGGTTGGGTATCGCGGTTCGAACTCCTGTTTCCTCCTCGACATTGCTCCCCCAATCGGCCTGCTACCCTGCACAGACAATATCAGTGGGGTAACCAGCTCATTCATAAAATTACCAGGTAAAGACGAAAGAAAATGACATTAGTACAGTAATGGGTTGAGGAAATACGTGTCACCTGGTTGCAGATGGTTCAGGGCGAGAGACAGTGAAAGCTCCATCTGAATCAAGTCGGCCCTGAATATCTTCAAGGATGCGAAAGAGTTGCACTGGAGTGCCACATAAGGATAACCCGGTATGGCAGCGGAGCCGAAGCAAGGGTCACTCTGCGGAGCTGAGCAGCAATGCAAATGACCGAAAAATGAACAAGGCAAACCCTATATGAGTTCACCACCAAGACCTCTCAGATCTCAGCCGTTCAATGGTTAGACAAGATCTCCGCCGTTGATTACTGTGAGAAGTCCGAGGAGAGGTATGGCGGGACTGAGCATTAATGCCGCCAGATACACCAACCAGAGAACCTGTGATGCGAGACGGTGGCGGGAACCGAGGTGCCAGGTGTAGCCCTCAGATCATCCCAAATGCCGTCAATCGCATAATTAAAGTTTATATAACATAGACAAGGACAATCAACGTCCCGTTATCTGCCAAGGGTAGATATATAGATTTGAACACATTAATAACCATATCCATTATCAAAGATATCATTACCGTGATGATAGGATTTTGTTAGGTGTAGGTGTGGTTAAAAAAAAAATTTATTTGCGTAATATGTAGGTATATGACATATGGTATCAGAGCCAAGTTACAGTACTGTGACCTCTGGGTAAGACAATGATGAATGGACATTGGGAAATGGATTGCTAAATAATCATTTTCTTTATTACTTGTGAATGTTTTATTTTTTTTTCTTATACAGGACCAGATTCTGAGAATAACAGACATGAGAAGAGCGGAGAATACACCGCGACGACCTGTAATGGGACAGGGCGTAGCCGGTACAGAAAATAACCCAGAATTGTGGGTACAACTTGGCGAAGAAGCCAGAATCACAAATCAAGCAATATTAGAGACTGTGCAGGAGCTGAAGAATGAAATGGCTCGACTACGCGAAGATAACGCCCGATTGACAGTGGAACAAGAAAGAATTTTGAAAAGTTTGTTCGACAGACAAAATCAACTACCAATTAATCCGAGTGCGGAACAGCAAAGGATGTCGGAAGAGCAGAATCATCACATACCCCCCGAAGGTTCGGAGGAGCAGGAAGAACGCTCTGACAATGCATTTGAACAGCAAACCTCGAAAAGACACAGGGTGGAGCTGCAAGGGGAGTTCCGTAAGATTAAGCCACCACATTTTGGCGGAGAACAAGAGGAAGCCGCTGAAGCATGGTTAATCAATATGAATAAGTATTTTCAGCTTTATGAGTACGACCACAATCTTAAAGCACGACTGGCTATCTTTCAATTACAGGGAAAGGCCACCTTATGGTGGGAGGAAGTGAAGATAGTAAAAGGGGTTACAGAACAAAACATAACATGGGATAATTTCCAAAGGTTCTTTAAGGAGAGATATCTAACCGAACGCTTTTATGATAAAAAAGCCAGAGAATTCCATGATCTGCGATTGAGGCAGCAGACTATGGATGAATTCATCACCCGTTTTACTTCCCTACTCTGCTATGTACCATATATAAGGGAGGAAAAAGCGAAAGTGCAGCGATTTGTTAGCAGTTTACCCCCGTATATGCGGGAAAGAATTGAATTCGATAATCCAAAATCAATGGATGAAGTAATCCGCAAGGCTAGAATCTGCTATCAGCAAGGTAAACAAAAAGGGGAAATTACTAGCAAGAAATGGAATGAGAAGAAGAATTTTAAGACAGTTGGAAACCACAAGGGGATTCGCAATAATGGAAATAAGGGAGTCGGCAAAGGAACAAACAACAGATTTGCAGCCAGAAATACCTCCAAGTTCATATCTGCAAACGAGTCTAAGGTCAGTGAACAGCAAATCAGATTGGACAATGAGGGTACAGCAAGACCCCCTGTGCAGTGTTGGGGTTGTGGGGGACCTCACTACATCAAAAATTGCCCACAACGGAAGGGGACTGAACAATTATCCCAAATTCATGAAGCATCAACTGTTGGCGAAGTGGGTCGAAGCGTACCCAGAATCAATGCGGCTTTGGAGGATCGACAGGCGGAATATCAGCGAACCATGGTCGAGTTTGAAGGTAAAATTTCAAACCTTACCATATCTGTTTTGATTGATCCCGGGGCCACGTTAAGTTATGTGAACCCAAAAGTAGTGGAACGTTGTAATTTACAATCTGTTAAATTTAAAAACCCATGGCTAGTACAATTAGCCACTGGAGCTAAGCGGCGGGTAACAGCCAAGATCAACGACTGCTCATTTACTATAGCAGACCAGCCAATAACAGCTGACCTAAACATACTCCCTCTGGGTTCCTATGACATTCTAATCGGTATGGACTGGTTGGAGAAGCACTGGTCATTAGTTGACTGCAAGACCAAAATTATTTACTACAGAGATCAACAAGGAAACAGCAAAGAAATGCAAGGAATCAAACGACCAGTACAGGTTCGACCGATAACTGCAAATCAGTTGGTGAAATGTGTACGGAAAGGCTGTCAAGTGTATGCCATCCAAGTGGGTTATGCAAACACCAAGGATAAATCTGCTTCTTGAATAATATCCCTGTAATACAAGAATTTACAGATGTGTTTCCGGAAGAAATCCCAGGACTACCACCGCGAAGAAACATAGATTTTACTATAGAGTTGGTACCAGGGGCTGCACCAGTATCGCGAGCACCCTACAGAATGAGTATACCTGAGTTGACTGAATTAAAAATGCAGTTGCAAGAATTATTGGACAAGAATTACATCCGTCCAAGTGTGTCTCCATGGGGGGCGCCAGTGTTATTTGTCAAGAAGAAAGACGGCACCCTCCGGATGTGTATTGATTACAGACAATTGAATAAATTGACTATTAAAAACAAGTATCCTCTCCCCAGGATCGATGAATTGTTCGACCAAGTAAAAGGCGTGACAGTATTTTCTAAGATCGATTTGCGATCAGGTTACCACCAGATCAGAATTAAGGATGAGGACATCGCTAAAACGGCTTTTAGAACCAAGTATGGACACTATGAGTTCGTGGTTTTGCCGTTTGGGCTCACCAACGCCCCGGCAACCTTCATGTGTTTAATGAACGGTATTTTCCATCCTTATTTGGATCAGTTCATGCTGATATTCATTGATGATATTTTAATCTACTCGCGCACTATCGAAGAACACCACGAACATCTCTGAATAGTATTGCAAACCCTTCGAGAACATCAGCTGTACGCTAAGTTTAGTAAATGTGACTTTTTCAAAGAAGAAATTCAGTACTTGGGTTACGTAATCACAAAGGATGGAATTGCAGTGGATCCGGAAAAGATAAAAGCTATAATGGAATGGTCGGTTCCAAAGGATGTAGCAGATGTCTAATCTTTCATGGGGTTAGCTGGTTATTACAGGAGATTCATGGAAGGTTTCTCTAAGGTAGCATTCCCCATTACTTCTCTGCAGAAGAAAGGAAAACTGTTTCATTGGACCCCAAATTGCCAGAAAAGTTTCGAGCAATTGAAACATCTGCTCACCACAGCTCCTATTCTGAGTATAGCAGATCCCAATAAGGATTATGTGGTATGTACAGATGCTAGTAAAGAGGGGCTGGGAGGGGTCTTGATGCAAGAAGGCAAGGTGATTGCTTACGAGTCTCGAAAATTAAAAGAACATGAACAGAAATATTCTGCTTATGATTTAGAATTGGCTGCCATAATCCATGCCCTGAGGATGTGGAGGCACTATCTCATGGGCCGGAAATTTTTGTTGCATACCGACCATCATAGTTTGACAAATTATTTCAGCCAACCTACCTTAAATGCTAGACAAGCAAGATGGATGGACTTCCTAAGTGGCTTTGATTTTGACATAAAGCATTTACAAGGAAAGGAAAATAAAGTAGCAGACGCCTTGAGCCGGAAAATACACAATTTGTACGAAGTTTCCTTTAGTGGATGGAAAAGTCCCTTCCTGGAAATGATAAAAGAAATTGCAGATCAAGATAATGAATATCAGCAATTAAAATTGCAGATACAGCAATCTGCCAAAGAAGACGGCCAACAAGAATATGAAGTAGATGATGCAGGAAGGATTTAATTCAAGAAAAGATTGTATCTGCCTAATCAAAGCAGAATTAGAAATCTGATTATGGATGAATTTCATATCAGTCATTACGCAGGCCATCCGGGTTATCAAAAGATGATAACAGCAATCCGGAAGGAATATTTTTGGCCTGGAATGAAGAAAAGCGTTGTTGAATACCTGGCACGGTGCTTAGAATGTCAACAGATTAAAGCAGAACATCAGCATCCAGCAGGATTGCTACAACCATTGCCAGTTCCAGAATGGAAATGGGAAGTCATCTCCATGGACTTTATTACAGGATTACCCAGAACAAAAATGAATAATGACTCCATTTTTGTGGTAGTGGACAAACTAAGGCTGCACACTTTATACCGGTGCAATCTACATATAAAGCTGCACAGATCGCCCACATTTTTATGCAGAATATATTCAAGTTGCATGGACTTCCGAAAACAATAATCTCCGATCGTGATGTGAAATTCACATCAGCATTTTGGAGAACACTGTTTGCTGAATTAGGAACTCAATTGAATTTCAGCACCGCCTATCACCCACAGACTGATGGGCAAACGGAACGAGTAAATCAAATGGTGGAGGATATGTTAAGAGCTTATGTCATGCAGCAACCCACAATGTGGGAAGATTACTTGCATCTTGTAGAGTTCGCGTACAACAACGGTTACCATACCTCAACCCAAATGAGTCCATTTGAAGTTTTGTACGGTCGGAAATGTCGTACACCCACCAGTTGGGGAGGACCGGAAGACAAATTGAGTTTAGGTCCTGAAATGCTGAGGGAGATGGAGGATATGGTAAAAAGGGTACGGGTTAATTTGAAAGCTGCCCAAGATAGACAAAAGAATTTCACTGATCGAAAGAGAAGGTTTAAGGAGTTTCAGGTTGGGGACCACGTGTACATCCGAATTCAAGCCAAAAGAAGTACTTTGCAGTGGAGTGGATGCGCTAAATTGGCACCCCGCTATTGTGGACCCTTTCAGATTTTAGCAAGGGTCGGACCAGTAGCGTACCAACTGGCCCTGCCAAGTCACATCCGAGTCCATAACGTGTTTCATGTTTCTGTCCTAAAGAAATATGTGTATGACCCTAAGCACATAATCCAATGGCAGGAGATTCAGGTCGAACCGGAAGGAGAGGTTCTGGTCGAACCGCTGAGCATTCTCGACCGGAGAGAAGTGCAGCTGCGGAAACGAGCTATTACCCAAGTTAAAGTGCAATGGCGACATTTTGGACCTGACAAGGCCACTTGGGAAGATGAGGAGTTGATAAAAAGGACCTATCCCGACCTGTTCGGATCTGTAAGACACCGAGACGGTGTCCAATCTTAGGGGGAGGAGATGTAAAGACCATACATTTACGTAAATAAATTGTTATTTACCCTTAGAGGTGAATAAAAATAACATAAATTATTATTTTCTTGAAAAGGATGAAAATAGTATTTGTGCAAAATAGTATAATATGAATTGCATGATAGATGTGTACACAGTAACTTTATGTGAAAAGTTATTTTACTCTTCTTGCTTAAAGATAAAGGAAAACAGTTGCCAGCATGTTAGGGGAAACCCTAATTGTTCTCTCTTTCCCATAGAAAAAGGGAAAGAAGAAAGGACCCGGGTTGTTGATGAACAAACGGGGAAGAAGAAGAGAAAAGGCACTGGAGCAGATGAAGAGGGTGCTACGTCTGGTGAGGACCAGATAGCACAGGCACATTTTGTGTTGCATATTGCTGAGGCAGTGGCCGGCAAAAGAGCTTGGGGGAGAGACTCAGTTTGGACGACTGGTCTCGTGGCTGGAAAGATATCAAGCATTCTGTCACCTTCTACGTGCTGTAGAAGTACAGAAAATAAAAGACAAGGATATACAGGTAAGTATATGTAGTTTTATTTTATTAAATCTGTAAGACTAGTTAGTATCCTGACATTCTTAAGAACCTGATTATAGTTGCTGTGAGTGTGACTTTTGGCTGTAAATCAGAGCCTGAGTATTATTGAAGTCAATACCGGCAATGATTAACGCCTCAGTATATATATATTTAGTTATGCGTAAAGTACGAGACAGAAACAGAGAATGAAATCTGAACAGTAGCTGTACTTATATATCTATAGATGTGCATAAAGTACGAGATAGAAACAGAGAATGAAATTTGAACAGTAGCTGTATTGATATATCTTTAGTTATGCATAAAGTACGAGATAGAAATAGAGAATGAAATCGGAACAGTAACTTGTACCTTGCCTTCGGACTAAGCAAATAGTACTAAATGGGAAGACGTTAATGAACAGGTGCAAGAACCGAATCGAATGGTCTAACTACCATTACCGAACTATGAAAAGAAGACAGTATAAAGATACTGATATCTACGTTATACATCCGCAACCGAATTAATCATTTCAACCCATCACAGAATTACATGAACTGTAACTTACATGTATCAATGATTATATAAGTATCAAAGAAGTAAACAAACCATGTGCATAAACTCAAATAAGACATTATCACGAGAGGTAACAGTCAAGAGGATATTCTGGTATCCTGCAAATATATTCATTTCCAGGTAAACAGTAATACAAACCCTCGCGAGAGTCAATGTCCCGATAAGGGTTACCAGAAACAAGAATATTATGATCGATTCATAAAGAGAGAGCTATGAATATAATCACCAGTATTATAACTGTAAAAGTGTCTAGGGGTCGCATACACCGGGAGATTCTACCTGGTGGTATGGCGCCCGATATAACGTCAAGATAGGGAGGGTTTGAACCGAAAGGTCATACCAACCGTTCGGCGGAAATACCCATTAACATTGAGGCAATAAAACAAATAATGAAGGATTCCACTGAATATGTAACCGTATGAACATTCACTATTAATGAAAACGATGATAACCACGAAGAGGTGGAACTCATTAACAGGCCGTAGACCGGCTCTAACTTAACCCATAAACATATATAACAGAATAAGGATTAAAGGTCTGTGGTGCGCTTATAAACATCGACAGGCAGTCTCAACATTACCAGTTCATTGCATAGACTCAAATCAATTGGAACATATAGACGGCAAACCCTGGAAGGGCAGAACCGATAGCCAAAGCTTCATAACAATGAATTATATCAAATAACTTTCAATGGAAAAATGTAAAGATTCGGTGGCCCGTCTGGAACAACACCATGAGCTAATAGAACAACACCGTGAGCTAATAGAGTATCAGAATTTATTAAAGAACACAGTAAAATAGGAACAGTGATAATAAAGCACCTGCTCGACAATTTGGGAATAAACCCAGAAAAATTTAATACAATTAGCTGCGACCCATAATATTAAATCATAACAGTACTTTACATTGAGATTCAGAATAAATTACATTACGAAATGGGGGTGGACGAGCCGAGCTCGACCCCATAGGTCTGAGCTCTCGGCGATCCCGGGTTAAGGCCATAACAGAGCAAAGACCTATGAATACTCAACAAATACGATGACATGGGTCTAAACCCAGGACGGTGATAACAAAGAACAGAGAGATGGTCTGTCGAGGCGAAACCAGTACGCCATGCTACGGTGAAAACGACCGAACCCTGGTGAAGAAAAACACCAATAAGCCGGAACCCCAAGATTTTAAACAATACACAGAAACTGCAGTGGTAGAATACCTACCAGGTTGGGTATCGCGGTTCGAACTCCTGTTTCCTCCTCGACATTGCTCCCCCAATCGGCCTGCTACCCTGCACAGACAATATCAGTGGGGTAACCAGCTCATTCATAAAATTACCAGGTAAAGACGAAAGAAAATGACATTAGTACAGTAATGGGTTGAGGAAATACGTGTCACCTGGTTGCAGATGGTTCAGGGCGAGAGACAGTGAAAGCTCCATCTGAATCAAGTCGGCCCTGAATATCTTCAAGGATGCGAAAGAGTTGCACTGGAGTGCCACATAAGGATAACCCGGTATGGCAGCGGAGCCGAAGCAAGGGTCACTCTGCGGAGCTGAGCAGCAATGCAAATGACCGAAAAATGAACAAGGCAAACCCTATATGAGTTCACCACCAAGACCTCTCAGATCTCAGCCGTTCAATGGTTAGACAAGATCTCCGCCGTTGATTACTGTGAGAAGTCCGAGGAGAGGTATGGCGGGACTGAGCATTAATGCCGCCAGATACACCAACCAGAGAACCTGTGATGCGAGACGGTGGCGGGAACCGAGGTGCCAGGTGTAGCCCTCAGATCATCCCAAATGCCGTCAATCGCATAATTAAAGTTTATATAACATAGACAAGGACAATCAACGTCCCGTTATCTGCCAAGGGTAGATATATAGATTCGAACACATTAATAACCATATCCATTATCAAAGATATCATTACCGTGATGATAGGATTTTGTTAGGTGTAGGTGTGGTTAAAAAAAAAAATTATTTGCGTAATATGTAGGTATATGA